>APFE030900810.1:0-12372 GCA_000404065.3 Pinus taeda | reverse complement strand
TTTTAAAATTTTATAAAATGTTGAGGGTTTAGGGTTTAAAATGTATAAAATGCTTAGGGTTTATAGCTTAGGATTTAGGGTTTATAAAACTTAAGTAAATCCTTTTAATAAGTACTTAGAAAAAAGTTACAAAACGCTTTCTAGAAAGTTATTAAATGCTTAGGGTTTAGGTTTGAGGGACACTTTAGTAAATTATTTGAATAAACACTTTAAAAAAAGTTACAAAACTATTGTTAAAATTTTATGATAATCTTAGTGTGTGGGTTTTAGTGTCTAGGGTTTAAAAGTCACAAAATTCTTATTAAAATGTTATAAAATGTTTAGGGTTTAGGGTTTTAAAACGTTACAAAATGATTGGTAAATTGTAATAAAATTCTTAGGGTTCAGGTTTTATAACAATTTAGTGAATTCTTTAAATAAACACTAAAAAAGAGTTACAAACGCTTGTTAACATGTTATAAAATACTTAGGGTTTAGGGTTAGGGTTGTAAGAATGTTATAAAAAGTCTTCTGGTTTTAGGGTAGGGGCTAGTTTGGGGTGGTGGGTATTAGGTTTTATGTTTATGGTTTATAATGTCTTTAATAATTATTTATAAACAATTCTATAAAAGTTAAAAAATGGTTTTTAGGTTTATGGTTTTTGGGTTTAGGTTTAGGTTTTTAGTTTTGGGTTATGGTTTTTTTATGGGTTTAGGGATTAGGGGTTAGGTGTTTATTATGCCTTTATGAAGTGCTTAGTAACACTAAATAAAAGTTACAAACACTTTTTAAAATGTTATAAATATTTAGGTTTTAGGGTTTGGGGTTTAGGGCTTAGGGTTTAGCATTTAGGTTTTGGAGTTTAGGGTTTAGAGTTTATAAGACCTTAGTAAATTCTTTCAAAATTTAGGCTTTAAGGTTTAGGGTTTATAAGACCTTACTAAATGATTTTATGGTTTATCCTTTAGGCTTTAAGCATATAGATATATGGTTTGGGGTTTGGGATTTAGGGTTTGGGTTTTATAACCCTTTAGCAAATTCTTTTAATAAATGCTTAAGTAAAAGTTACATAACGCTTTCTAAAAAGTTATAAAATTCTGAGTGTTTAGGGTTTAGCATTTGGGATTTTGTGGTTTGGGATTTAGGGTTTTGGGTTTAGGATTTAGAACACTTTAGTAAATTCTTTTAATAAGCACTTATATAAAAGTTTCAAATGCTTTCAAAATTTTATAAAATGATTAGGGTTTAGGTTTTAGGGTTTGGGGCTTTACGGTTTACGGTTTCAGGTTTACGGTTTAAGGTTTATAACACTTTAGTAAATGCTTTTAACAAACACTTAAATAAAAGTTACATAACACTTTTTAAAATATTTTAAAATGCTTATGGTTTAGGTTTTAGGGTTTATAACACTTTAGTAGATTCTTTTAATAAACGCCTAAATAAAATTTAGAAAACTCTTTTTAAAAAGTTATAAAATACATAGGGTTTAGGTTTTAGGGTGTCAAGTGTAGTTTTTGGGGCTTAGGGTTTAGGTTTCATAAGACATTGGTAAATTATTTTAATAAACACTTTAAAAAAAACTAGAAAACAATTTTTAAAATGTTATAAAATTATAAGGGTTTAGGGTTTAGGGTTTAGGTTTTATAACACGCTAGAAAATGCTTTTAATAAACACTTAAATGAAAGTTACGAAACACTTTTTTAAATGTTATAAAATGATTAGTATTTAGGGTTTGGGGTTTGGTGTTTAGGGTTTATGGTTCATGTTTTAGGATTTAGGGTTTATAACGATTTAGTAAATTCTTTTAATAAAGACTTAGATAAAAGTGAAAAAAACTCATTTTAAAATGTTATAAAATGCTTAGGGTTTAGGGTTTGGGTTTTAGGGTTTACAGGGTTCAGTAAATGATTTTAATAAACACTTAAATAAAATTTTCAAAACACCTTTTGAAATTTCATAAAATTCTTCGAGTTTGGATTTAAGGTTTAGGGTTTAGGGTTTTAGGTTTGGGGTTTAGAGTTTGGGGTTTAGTGTTTAGGGTTTATAACACTTTAGTAAATTATTTTAATAAACATTGTAATAAAAGCTACAAAATTATTTTTAAAATGTTATGAAATGATTAGGATTTAGGTTTTGACATTTAGGGTTTGGGGTTTAGGGTTTAGGGTGGTTTAGCATTCAGGGTTGATGGTTTATAAGACTTTAGTAAATGGTTTTAATCTTGGATTAAATAGAAGTTACAAAATTCTTTTTAAAATGATATAAAATGCTTAGGGTTAATTGTTTACGGTTTGGTTTTTGGGATTTAAGGTTTAGGGATTATAAGACCTTAGTAAATGCTTTTAATAAGGACTTAAAATAAAAGTTCCAAAATGATTTTCAAACTGTTATAAAATGCTTAGGGTTTGGGGTTTTGGGTTTTGATTTTGGGTTTTAGGTTTAGGGTTTAGGTTTGGGTTTTAGGGATTATAACACTTTAGTAAATTCTTCTAATAAAAACTTAAATACAAGTTACAAAATGGTTTTTAAAATGCTACAAAATGCTTAGGATTTATGGTTTAGGTTTAAGGTTTAGGGTTTGGGGTTTCAGGTTTAGAGTTTAAGTTTTAGGGTTTATAACACTTGAGTAAATGCTTTTAATAAGCACTTAAATAAAAGTTACTGACTAATTTTTAAAATGTTATAAAATTCTTAGTGTTTATGGTTTAGAGTTAAGGGTTTGAGGTTTATTGTTTGGGGTTTACGATTTACGGTTTACAATTTTGAATTTAGGGTTTATAACACTTTCATAAAAGATTTTAATAAACACTTAGATAAAATTTACAAAGCAATTTCTAAAATGTTATAAAATGCTTAGCATTTATTGTTTAGGGTTTAGGGTTTGGGGTTTAGGGTGTAGGGTTTAGGGTTTGGGTTTTAGGTTTTAGCGTTTAGGGTAGAGTGTTTAAGGTTTATCAAATTCTTAGGGTTTAGGGTTTAAGGTTTAGTTCTAAGGTTTATAACACTTTAGTAAATTCTTTTAATAAACACTTAAATAAAAGTTACAAAACACTTTTTAAAATGTTATAAAATGATTGTGGTATATGGTTTAGGCTATAGGGTTTAGAGTTCTAGTTTTAGGGCTTAGGGTTTAGGGTTTATGGTTTATAAAACTTCAGAAAATTATTTTAATAAACACTTAAATAAAAGTTGCAAAAGTGTTTTTAAAATGTTATAAAATGTTTAGGGTTTAGGGTTTGCATTTTAGGGTTTAGGGTTTAGGCTTTTAAGTCTAGGGTTTAGGGTTTAGAGTCTAGAGTTTTGGGATTAAAACTCTTTAGTAAATATTTTAATAAACATCTAAATAAAATTTACAAAACACTTCTTAAAATATTATAAAATACATAGGGTTTAGGGTTTTATGTTTTATAGTTAAGGGTTTAGAGTTTACAACACTTTGGTAAATGTTTTTAGTAGACACTTAAATAGAAGCTAGAAAATGTTTTTAGGATTGTTATAAAATTCCTAGGGTTTAAGGTTTAGTGTTTAGAATTTAGGGTTTGGATTTAGGGTTTGGCGTTTAGGGTTTAGGGTTTAGGGTTAAACATTTGTAGTTTAGGATTTAGGGATTAGGGTTTACAGTTTAGCATTTAAAACACTTATAAAATGCTTAGGGTTTAAGTTTTAATATTTTTCGGTTTAGGGTTTAGGGTGTAGGGATGAACCACCCCACCTTAAGGGGGTATCCGCTGCTACCTATTACACATAATTCAGTCATCCCATTGAGCCTCGAGGATTTATGAAGAAAAATAAATAAAAGGAAATAGGTTTATTAAGAAGGGTGCTAAAACAAAGGTCGGGTATCTCATGTACCACAATTTTCTCCATCCTACACTCACATACCCAAGTGTGGTCTTCTCCTATTATATATACTCATAAAATTCTTAGGGTTTATGGTTTAGGGATTAGGGTTTGGGGTTTAGGTTTAGGATTGACATTTTATAACATTTTAGTAAATTCTTTTAATAAGAACTTAAATAAAAGTTCTAAGTAGTTTTTAAGATGTTATAAAATTCTTAAGCTTTAACATTTAGGGTTTAGCGTTTATAACACTTTACTAAATCTTTTTAATATACACTTAAACAAAAGTTACAAAACACTCTTTAAATGTTATAAATTAATTAAGGTTTAGGTTTCAGGGTTTAGGTATTAGGGATTAGGATTTAGGGTTTATGACAATTTAGTATTAAAATTTAATAAACACTTAAATGAAAGTTACAAAACACTTTTGAAATGCTATAAAATTCTTAGGGTTTAGCGTTTAAGGTTTGGGTTTTTTGTTTTAGGGTTTACAGTTTAGGGTTTAATTTTTATGGTTTTGGGTTTATAACACCTTAGTAAATTATTTTGATAAAAACAGAAGTAAAAGTTACAAAACTCTTTTTAGAATGCTATAAAATTCTTAGGGTTTGGGGTTTACAAGCCTTTAGTAAATCTTTATAATAAACACTTAAATAAAAGTTAAAAAACACTTTCTAAAATGTTATAAATTGCTTAGGGTTTAGCCTTAAGAGTCTAGGGTTTATAAGACTTTAGTAAATCCTCTTAATAAGGACTTAAATAAAAGTTAGATTTTTTTTAAGATCTTATAAAATAATTAGGGTTTAGGGTTTATGGTTTTGGGTTTGGTGTATAGATTGTAGGGTTTATAACAGTTTAGTAAATGATTTTAATAAAAACTTAAATAGATGTTACAATATGTTTTTTAAAATCTTATAAAATTATTATGGTTTAGCATCTAGGGTTCAGGGTTTGTGGTTTAAGGTTTAGGGTTTAGAGTGTAGAGTTTAGGGTTTAGGGCTTTAGGTTTAGAGTTTAGGGTTGAAGGTTTGAGGTTTACAATTTAGGGTTGAGGGTTTATAACACTTTAGTAAATTCTTTTTATAAACACCTAAATAAAAATGACAAAACTCTTTTTAAATTGTTATAAAATGCTTAGGGTTTAGGGTCTGGGATTTAGGGTTTGAGGTTTAGGGTTTATAAGGGTTAAATAAATGATTTTACACAATCATGATCCTTGATGTCACCAACTAAAACACCGAGTGAATCTTGTAGTAATTCTCAAAAATTTCTTTCATACATTTTCAAAAACACTTTGCATGAAAACGTTTCTTCAAACACTTTTTATTCAAAGAAGAGAACATTGATGGTAGATACATTTACTCAAACATTTGCATGTTTCCAAATATGAAACCCTTATAAAAAGAATGAACAACGATAGCTTAGCCAAGTTCTTTATTAATTTGGAGAGTAAAAATACATGGAAATCACTCCATTTGGAAATTATGAGTAAATAAGAAATTTGGCATGTTTTGGCTATAATTGTGGCTAATAGGGTTAATGTTGAAGTCAATTTTGCACAAGAATTACATGCTTCATAAAGTAGCTTGGCCCTTCTATATAGAAAATCGCTCCCCACTAGACAAACTCAACTTCTATATATATAAACTCATGTGTTTTAATAAGCTTTGCCCCTCCATAAATAAAAGTTATCGTTCAAAAAAATATAGATATGATATTAAAAATTTTTGTTTGTTTGTAAATTTAGGGTTAAAACTAAAATTAAGTTCATACTAAAAATTTAATATTTTAAAATATTTTTTTTTATAATTAATTTTAAATAAGATAAGGTCAAAAATTACCTAAATATAATTAGTAAAATAAATATATTTTTTGAAATATTAAAAAAAATATTATAGTTGAGAAGTAAATGCCACTCTATATGGAGTGTATGATAAATTATTAGATTCTAGAGGAATAATATCCAAAATGAATAAGGTATAAATAAAATACCAATATGTTTGGAGAGTATAATCACTTACTCCATTGACATGTAATCTGAATAAGAACTATCATGGACATCTAGATGACATGATTATAAATGTCTTGGAAAACTATGGGGATGACACTATTTTCCCGAAGAATGAACCAAGATATGGAATATGACCAGTTATTTAATGGAAAATGTTGTAATATGTTAATATATTATATGTATGATCCAATATCACTACATGGATGATGTGCATTGGAACATTTTCATGAGTTATTTATAGTAACGGGATTGTCAAGGTTTTACATCTTCTTTTGATATCAAGAATTCTCAAGTGGGTGATCTAGAGATGGCTACAAATATTGATCTCATTGCAACAACTACTCATCTTCCCTTTCAGAGAGAGAAACAGTCTAAAAATTGTTCACCGTGTGACATTCCCTTGAAAAAACTTATCGTCAATAATGTTTGTGGATATCATCTGAAAGGTATGGAAATTTTCTCATTGAAATCTAAATGGCACAGTTTAGTGGTTTTTTTCATTAGTATGTTACTTGTGAAGGGTGAAACATACTAGTTTTTAGTTATAATAAAAGGTTGTTAATGGAATTTCTCTTCCATAAACTTAATTTTCCTCTTTATCTATATAAAATTCTAAGTAAAATTTCTTGCACATACCAGTCACGTCGCAAGAACTCTAAAAGATCACTCTTTCCCCACAATTTCATCTATATTCTATTTAGACATCATTTGGAAAAAACAGGGGATGAGTATGATCATTTCCTGGATCAAAATGGTTTTGAAGAACCACAATTAACCAATTGTTTTAATTCCTCAGATATTGATGCACAAAATCCTTTACTGGGCGATCTTATTCAATTGCCACATTGTCATTCAGCATAGAATGATTGTGAAAAATGAGTTCATGAAGAAAACTCGTGTGTTTCAAATGATAATAACATTGAAACACTGAGACCTACTAGTGTTTTCTGAACTAGAAGCATAAACAAGGTTACTACTACCTAACATATGGAATTAAAATAGGAATTTAGGGATAAAAGGGAAGTGAAACCCTCGAGGGTAAGTCTCTGGGCCAAAATTCTACCAAAGGAACCCGCACATGAAGAAGAGATCAATCAATTAGAACAAAACCCTCTATCTGAAGTTAAGATTAAAAATATCCAGAGAAAAAATTCTTGAGCAAGGCAAAAGAGACAATAGAATACTCCTACAAATGATGAGTTTTTCCATATTGATGCTCATCCTGAAATCTTGCCAAAACGAAATAGGCGACATGTCTAAGATAATTTGGGATTTTTGTGTTGATGTCACTTTTTATCGTGATAGCCTCGAACCAACATCCATTTGAATGAGGCTAAAGTAAGAACATGTATTGGTACTGACAAAACTTGTTGATTGTCCCATGTCATGAAAAGTCTATTAGTGAGCTTGTCCATCAAAATAAGAAAGTCAAAACTTAAATTCAAGCTAAGGAAAGACACAGGGAACAAAAATCTTCCAATACTAAAAATAAATATCAATCTAAAGATATACATATTATTACCAATTATGTCTTCTAAAGAAGATGGTTCTAATCCTGATAAGTAATGACTTTATTTTTATCTATGATAAGGATGTTTCAAGTTTTCAAGTTATGTGTCTATTTTTCTTTATTGTACTAAATTTAAAAAAATGGAAAATACAAAATCCATGATTTTGTAGCATCCCTATATTGTTATCCATATAAATGCGTAATATAAGTCTTGTTAGTTGTAACAAGTCCTCCATATTCACTGGATGATGAGCTTATACTCCACAATGGACAATAACTAAGTTATAAAGGAGAAAAGTCATAAAGAGTAAGTCTAGGTCATAAAGGAGAGAAGTCATGACCTAAATGATTACATTGTACATATTTCTTATTACAATAATAGTCATGTTTATTTGAGAATAAGCGTCTCACACTTACAATTTAATTATTATCAATTATTAGGTGAATGTTAGAGATTTAACCTTTATGGAATATGCTAGAATGGTCATAGTAGTATTCACATATCAAGGGTTAAGATTTATCTCCAAGTTCATTATGCTCTTGTAATTAATTGATGTCAAATTGTTTAATTAAAGAAAACATCATATCAGCATACGTCACATTGGACATGTGGTATTAATAAGTCATCGCATTGGCCCATAGTGTTGTAAGAAGATATATTTACTTGAGTTAAGAATTTTCATGGTAAAGTAGGGATAAGAATTTAGAATAAATTTATAATTTAGTTAAATTTTATGACTCTTTTTTATCTGATTAATATTAGATGTATAATGTGGTAAGTATTTTGATGCTTCTCATGGATTAATGTGTATACAAGTCATTTAATTTATGAGGTTGCACTAGTTCAGAGAAAAAAAACTAGTAAAAGTTCTTATTATCGGGGGTTTAGTCTTGTTGAGTTGGTAATGTGAGATGTATAATGGGGTAAGTGTTCTGATGCTTATCATGGATTAATGTGTATACAGGTCATTTAATATATATCATTGCATTAGTTCAAAAGAAAATAACTGGTAAAAGAAAGTTCTTATTATGGGGGGTGTAGTCTTGTTGAGTTGTTTCTTGTTATATGGTACTCATTTGAAATACAACATCAACCCAAGGATAAATACAATGTAACATTTGATATTTTTAGTAGACATCACTTTATATATAAATACAAAATTGTTCTCAAAATGGCAATGAATCTACTCTATAGTGGGCATGCATACCATGCGAATATATTTGTATATGTCAAGTACATAATCTGTGGTATAGTGAAAAGGAATAATCTTTTAAATCATATAGCGCTCTAGAGTAAATCATGGTTGTTTGGAAAATACAAGGATGCAAGATTGGAGAATAGTTTTCTCAAAGGAATAGATTCTCTAAACTATGAATTTGCTTTCTCGCCTTATAGGATAAACATTTAGTTATTGAATATGTATAAAAACTAAAAAAAATTAACAAAATATATCTAAAATTACAACAACAACAACAAAAATAAAGGTGAAGCAAGAACCAAAAGACAGTCAAAATTCTTTCTACACTTTAAACTATACAAAGTAAAGTGTGCATGCTATTTTGAGAAGACTCTATTATAAATAAAAATACAAAGGAAAGTGTGCATGGTATTTGAGAAGGCTCTATACTAAAAATATTTAAACATGCAAATCCAATAACCAAAATAAGATAGATTATCTCACTCTCCATATCATTAAGAAAGAGTGGTAAACACTGGAGTAATTCACTATAAAATGTAATTTCAAATATTTAAAACCTTTGTATTAATGTAGCTATAAAATATTTGAAATGTATTTAAATTATCAATATTAAGAAAACTAACACATTTTTAATAGAAATTTACGTACTAGCACAATTATATAAAATTAATGGCTAGTGACTCCTAAAACATCTCATGTCAGAAAAATTTAAAAAATTATGAAATTAACTATTTTATTATTATTATTATTATTACTATAAGTTAAATATATACTTATTTCGGAAAGCATGGAAGAAGATGTTTATCAATGAAGGAGTTTCTTAATGTCTAAATAGGGTATGCAACAATACATAACTCATTTAATATGAAACTTGCTCATATCATATTTAATTAATTAATCAGCCTCACTAAAATGACAAAAAAAGCATAACTACCTTGCACATAAATCTCAGTCCTTGGTTTGCGTATACCACTAAAAAAATAATGAAAGATTTAATGGTCCTAACATAAATCTAATAATGACTAATAACTAAATTAAAGTTTTGGAATCTTTATTCTATTTTAAAATAAACATGTTTATTGATATAATTAATTTTGATTTCATCTTAACTTTGAGTTACCAATCACATTTGAAATAGTAAACATATAATTTGATATTAAAAACATGTAATTTTCAAATTAAAAAATGCATGCCAAAATTAAGAGTAAATCTATTATTATTGACACCTAAATAAAGACATGTAAAAAATGTATTGAAACCTAAATGAAAATATGAAATATAATATTGACATACACTAAAAAATGAAATAAATAGAGAAATGAAGCTAGCTCTATTTGGTTACTTATAATAAGCTTGAAGAAGTAGCTCTCTTTCATCACTTATAATAACTTTAGAGAAATATTAATAGTTGATAATAAGAAGCACAAAACCATAAAAAGCTTACACTACTCTAAATTACATAAAATATTTGTTGCCTAAAATATAATTCTCAATAATTAAAACTTAACATTTCCAATTAAAAAAAAAAAACCTAAAAAAAGTAATTCAATTATATTGATATTGAAACTACATAAAAAAGATTTAAAAGAAAGAAATAAAAATATATCACGAACTTTGTTTCTCTACCACCACTGCTTCTCCAATTAACCCTGTAATATTAATATTGAATTGAAGACGAGAAAAGATGATCAATTATATTAACTAAACTGTTGACCACCAAAAGCCTATCAATTATATTTAAGCCTATCAATTATATTGGATGGGTTAATAGGGAAATACAAACATATAACGAGTTGTCTCTCTGGTTATAATATTAATTGAATTGCTAACCGCCAAAAGCAGTGTATGATATTACAGAAAGTAATGTCTACCGAAAATTCAAATTGAAGTTTGAACATTCCAAATTTGAACGCACGCGGATAGATGACGTTGTTGCTTAGATAATTTCTTCAAAAGCATTTCTTTAAAAGAAAACCCAACTTTATATATCGAAAATTCAAATTTCAGTTTGAACATTCCAAATTTGAACGCACGTGGATAGATGACGTGGTTGCTTAGATAATTTCTTCAAAAGCATTTCTTTAAAAGAAAACCCAACTTTATATATCGAAAATTCAAATTTCAGTTTGAACATTCCAAATTTGAATGCACGCGGATAGATGACGTGGTTGCGTAGATAATTTTTTGAAAATCATATCTTGAAAAGAAAACCAACTTTTTATATGAAAATTTCAAGAAAAGCATCTCATGTTTTTTCGTTGAACTATGATCCACTCTTCCTTTAACGGATCACAGCTTTTAACGGATACATTGCTTTTTTCAGATATTAGGGATTACTTGGAATCTTTAAGCAGCTTTGGAATACATGATGTTGTCTTCTATAGTCGAAAGTTCTATTCTATCTATTATCTGTATTTGCTGTTAACATCCGAAAAGACACTTCCAAAATTAACACACTTTCTCTTCTACCTATCATCTCTTTTGTCTGCTTCACATCACAGCCTTTCATTATATATAGAGATGATAGGTACTTGTCATTTTCTGGGAAAAGCTGATAGGTACTTGGAGTACCATCTCCATCTTCCAATTCATACACGCTGTGATGCCGACATTCCGAAACCTAACTATTAACTCGTTGAAAATACCTCCTTCCTCGTTGTTTTTATCAACGACGAAAGTTGAGCGGTTGAGTAAACTGAGATCTCGATTAACTAAAAGGATTTCAGCTGTTGGTAGTTTAATTAAGTTCCGTTGTACTTTTCAAAAATTTCATTGTGTTTTGTGTTGGTATGTTACTCATATTCGGGCATTCCAGAATTTGTGTCTATGCAAATTGTTTTGTTTTTATTTTATTTTTTTAAAGGTTTTAGATAATTAACTTATTGATTTTAATATTGAGTTTTTTTTTATTTACTTCAACATGGTTAGATATTATTTATATCAATTTTATAAAATTTTATTAGTTAAATTGTGTTTTTATAATTAATTATCTATATTGTAATATTTAATGCATATTATTGTTATATTATCATGTATATATTTATAAAGAGAATGAAATGATATCCAATTTTATTTTATTTTCAAGTTTTCTAAGAAGGTGGAAGTGGAAGTGGAAATTTTATATAATTAACCTATTGATTTTAAATAGTTCTGGACGTTAAGAATAAGCATTGACGTTAAGAATAAGCATTGAGTTTTTTTGTGATTTATTTCAATATCTTTTGATATTATTTAAATAAATTCTATAAAATTTTATTAATTAAATTGTGGCTTTTTTATAAATTAATTATTTATATTGTAATTTTTATATACAAGTAAATTGTTTTGGGTATATTATCATGTATATATTGATAAGAAATCCAATGAAAATATCCAATTTTAAATTTTATTTTTCCAAAGTTTTCTAAAGGAGGTGGAGTGGAGGTGGGAAGAGGAGATGGAGGTGCGATTTGGAGAGGAAGATGAGGAGGAGGGAGGAGGTGGAGGATGAGGAGGAATATGAGGTGGAGGTGAGGAGGACAAGGTAGAGGTAAAGAGGTGGAAGAGGAGGTGGAGGTGGAGGTGGAGGTGGAGGTGGTTGTGGACGAGGCAGTGGTGGAGGTGGAGGAGGTGGTGGTGGAGGTGGAGGAGGAGGAGGAGGCGAAGGTAGAGGTGGAGGTGTTGGAGGAGGTGGAATTAGAGGAGGAGTTAGAGGAAGAGGCCTAGTTGGTTGAGGTGTAGGTGTAAGCGGTGGAGGTGGAGGTGATGGTAGGGGTGGAGGTGTAGGAGGAGAAGGTGATTGAGGAGGAGGTGTACATGGATGCAGATTAAAAGGAGGAGGAGGAAGAGGATG
>APFE030900780.1:20805-39880 GCA_000404065.3 Pinus taeda | reverse complement strand
CTTACAGAGCGTACAAGTATGCAGGTACAGTGTGTTTGGGATGCGTACACGCAGGCAAGGTAGAGAGAACCTGCGTACCCAGAGATAACATGTTTTTAAGTGACTTTCTCTCTTTTTGAAGTTTGACATGAAGAGCAGAGGTATAAGGCTTGACAAGGAGGATAATATGACTATTGATGGAGCCATATTAACTGCAGATAGTCATGGTGACAAATTTCAGTGTAACAAGGAGGATATCCTATCTCCTATAATCTCTCCTGCTTGTCTAATTCGAGTTCCTACACCCTAATTAGCCACAATTTTCTCCCATCACCTGCAATCAATGCACATTAGACCACTAGACATGACATCTTACTTTTACTCATCTCATTAAGCCAAATATAATTAAAACATGTAAAGAATTATGAGAAGAGTTTATTTTAGTAAGCTGGAGGTGCATTAAGGTCCATATATTTTACCCATTGATGAGCCTTATCATCACCCCATACTCAAAGTGTTGCTCATCCTCTGAGAAACTCAATCTATGTCCATGTCCTTCATTTCTTTGGTGGCCTCCCTGACATTCCATGCTTCTCTTGTAGTATCCTCCTCCTGTGAATAAAACCCTACATTCTTCTCTATCTCCTCCCACTACTTTCTTTCTTCTTCTTCTTCTTTTCCTTCCAACATACTTAAAAGAAATGGTGGATTAAGCTTCAAGCCAATCCAATTGACTTTGAGTCTTTGTAATGCTTGCTTATACATTGGGGTTCTATTTAGTGCATCTCTCATTTTGTCAGGAGAATGATATTCTCTGATTTTTAGGCTGTAGGGTAAGATGTTCCATCTCCTTTAGCAAGATTAATGGTTGTCATCTCCTAACAATCTTAGCATGTCTTCAAAGTGAGTGACTTTCTCTTCCTGTAAAACAAGGTATCTTAGTGCAAGCTTGGGATCATTTACAATGAGGTTCTGAGTGATGATGAAAACCATTGGGTTAGACTATTCTTCTCTAATCATAAGGGGTTCTACTTATTCTTTTTACAATACCTTTTTCATTTTAGTAGCTCTAGCCTCCTCATGACTCATCCAAGATGCGAAGGCCATTAATTGTAAGTCCCATAGATTTCGATTTGGGTCCCAAACATTTAAATTTTTCAAACCTAAAATATGTAGGTATAACTCTGATATCTTTGCTCTATCTTCCAGGGTGCTTTGATCACATAGTCAATGAATTGTCTGTAGTCTTGGAAAAACATAGTTCCTCTTTATGCTAGGGCCTTTATCTAGAATTGTATCCATTTTTCCTTGAGGTATAAGGCATATGATTTTGCTGACATCCTGCATTGGATTTCCTCCATGGATAAAATGGCCATAGTTTCCAATTAGCCTTCCTTTTCTTGTAGTTGCTTCCTTAGCCATGTGTTCTTAGCCTCTAACTGAGATTTCAATATTGTTTTCCTATCTCTTATGCTACTTATTTCTTTTCCCATTTCTTGCAATTCTTCTTCCATGTGGCCTTGATCCAAAATGGATTTTGGATAGACTCCTAAGTCTAAGTGTTCCTCAGAGGAAAATGAAAGTCCAAGGAAGTTCCCAGAAATAGCCCCATTGAGAGATATTTTCCTTTTATATCTACTGCAACTTCAATGGGCTAAAATGGACTTAGGATGCAAAAGTTATTGTAGAAAGAAGTTTCCCTTTGTTCTTTGGAAAAAGAGGCAAAATACCTTAAAAATGGCCTAAAAGGCCTTATATGGGAAATCGCATTCGAAAAAGGCAGAGTTGGACTTAAAGGAGTGGAAGGACCCCCAATTGGTGATCTCCAACTCATCACATCAGAGGCAGGAATATATGTGATATTGGGACCCCAGACTAGGCGATTGCAATTATGCGATATGTCGATTGCTGCTGATCAGATCGGTGAATCGACATCAGTGATGGACAGAACCCCTGGGCCATTAGGAATGTGATATGCGGTAGCGATCGCGGCGTGAAATCTCAACCATCGGATCGAGAAAGGAATGGATGGCCAGGATTAAATCAACGATCAGGAGATTGGTAATCCCTTACACAAAGGACCAATGCGATAGTGATATGCGATGTGATCTGGACCGTCCGATTAGGGATCAGATCAATGGTCCATATTAAATTGGCAACTTGCGATCATCGGACCCAACAGATTTTATAAGTGCAGTTTATAAATTTTGATTTCTGATAAAAGGGTATTTTCAAGTTTTCTATGCATTAGCAAATTTCGATAGAAAAGCCAAAATACGAAGGAAAGATGCCCGAAGACATAAATGCGGCACCATGTTATTTCAGTTCTAATAAAGCGGGATTTCGGGTGAGCCTCAGGCAGTAAGCGGTATTGGACTAGCTCCACCTAATCCCATACAATGAAATCCTAATTAAACTTGTTGTCTTATGTGTGATGCTCATTTGATGCATTGTTTCACATTTATATGTTTTATATCAGTTTAAGCAAATCAATTTACAACACATAAATATTTTTAAAACAACCATAAGCATACACCTTATTTTCAAGCACATATTGAATTCCACATTGGTTAATCATAAATATTTGGGAATATTTAAGCTTTAGAAGTGGGAGAGGTTCTTGTAAGTTCACAAGAAGCCTTTAGCGCCCCATTTTCAGACCAAGTGGTATTAGAGCCTGAGATTGATTAACCCCACCTTCAAAGAAGGTTATATCAGAATGCTTGATTGACAAGGAAAATATTGCTTGTCTAAAATGTGTTTGGGCAGTCAAGGATTGATTGTCTGATTGATTGTATGCTTGTTGCAGAATGACTACTATTTGAGTTTGCAGAGGTAAAGGGAAAGCTATTGATAGCTCAGTCCAAAAAGGATAAGAAGGAAGAAGGGCCGAAGTCATTCTTTTTATCCCAAAGGACCTCAAGGCAATCCTTGAAGCACAAGAAGTTTGTTGCAAAAGGTTACTAGATAAAGCTCTTTATTATCTTGTTTGAAGTTCTTTTGTTCAATGTCATGATGACAACTTCTACAAGGGAGTCCTCAAATTCTTCTTTCTTCACAAAAGTCTTTGATGAAGACATGAAGCAAGACTTGGCCATCATGATGGATATGGTGAGAGAAATGTATGAGGATGGAAGAAAGAGTAACATACTTAGAGAGTAGTTGAATTCCGTGGAGGAAGAGAAGCAGTTTCTTTCTGACAAATTGCAGGAAATGGAGAGGCAACTTCATATTGCAAATATGAACCTGAGAAGGATGCATGAGTTGGAGACACAACCCTTTGTTGCCCAAGAAACCTTAGTCAAGTATCAGCTTGAAGAAGAGGTAAATAGTTCCTATTTGTCTTCAAATTCTTCTAAGAATGTTTATATTGGTTCTTTTGAAAAACATACCAGAGGCATAGGTTCCAAGCTAATGTTTAAGATGGGCTATGAAGGAAAGGGCTTGGGTATGCATGCATAGGGTATTGTTGAACCAATAATGGTTGAGGAAAGGCCTAAGTATTTGGTCTTGGCTATGGATAGTCTTATGGAAAGAGTTCCAAAGCTGCCATGAAGGCCATTGAAACAGTTCCAAGAAGGAGTTTCATTTTAGGTCCTCTACCTCAAGAGTGTGAAGATTGTATTCAGGAGGAATGCAATATCTTGAAACATCATTTGTAGGATGCAGGTGTTCAGAAGCACACACTTGAACCAGAGAGTTGTGGAAACTCTGACAGCCTTGAAGAGATTGATGGTGTTCCAAAAGGAGCAACTTCTTCATTTGCTTCACCTCCTCATGAAGGCAATAAAGGTGAAAGAGAAAGGTATAAATCTGGTTCTTATCATCTTCCTTTTGATTTTGCAAATAATGATAAATTTCTACATAGATATGGGAAAAGAATTGCATGTTCCTTGTGTGGTTTGGATAACCATCATGTTTCTATATGTTGGAAGAGAATTGCCACATACAAGAAACTTTTGAAGGAAAGGAAGCATGAAGCCAAAGGTCCATTTGACAAGGCAAATCATGCTATCAAGAGGATGCACATGTAGTGCACTTACTTCCATAAGCAAGGGCATCTTGCTAAAATGTGTTGGACTCTAAATCCAGTAATGCTTCCATAAAAGCTAAAGAAAGTGGAAAGAGAATATGACAGAAATGGAAAGGAAGATTCCATGGATGATGTGTTTCAGGATGATTCACATGTTGATGCTGATGTGCAGACAAAGGTAGTACCTTTGAAAGGGAATGGTAAGAAACGGTTAGAGTTCTTATCCAATTAAGATTGCATGTCTATTGATGCATCTACTTGAATTTCTTTGTTAATGGAATGCAAGTTGCAGGATTTTACCAAAAAAGTGAATGCAGAAGTTGAGTAGGAGACTCACTTTATTGCTGCAACATTATATTTCATTTCAAATTCGAAAGTACAGGGTGCTTAAGAGAAATTTTAAGGATGAAATGCATGCATGAGCTTGATATGCATGAACACAGGGATGCTTATGGTTTCCTTGTTTTTGAACATGTGTGTGTAATTAACTTGAAGGGTTGATTGCTTTGTTGTAAACATGCATGTAATATTGACTTGAGAAAAGTTGATGTGGTCTCCAAGATGGAGATAATAATGAAGTGTTTCATCTTTTGAAAATGAGTCCTAATGGTCTTTTCCTACATGCTTGACTTGAAGGATCATTTGTTTTAAAGGCTTGTTTTGTGGGCTTGTTGTCTAGTCCATCATTTGTATGCGGATGTAAGACATGGAGGGGTTCACAAGATGTAAATCTGTTTCTTTTGTTGAAGCAGGAGTTTAGTCCATCCAGTTGTTGTCTGTATTTCTGTTGTTATTAACAGTTGTTGTTAACAGCCTTTCAAATAGGTACAAATGAGAATTTTGTGAAGTAGGTGTACTTCACATTTGTTTGAGCCACCTTGGATCAATGATTAAGGCAAAAAAGTTCAAACTACCTTCTATGACCATTTCAATAGGAGTTTTGCAGGAAGGCAAGGAGGAAGGTAGTTCTTCCTAGGAGGACCAGCACATCCAAAAAGGAGAGTGGTCAAAGGCTTTGGTTCAAAGGAACTATGCAAGGCAAGTGTATGGAGGCTGAAAGAAGAGGGTGTTGTTACTCTCATTTATCGTTCAGATCATTATGTCAGTATTTTGGAGACCAAAAGTTATTTTAGTGGGAAGGCATGATCCAAAATGGATTTTGGATAGACTCCTAAGTCTAAGTGTCCCTCATAGAGGAAAATGAAAGTCTAAGGAAGTTCCTGGAAATAACCTCATTGCAGAGATCTTTTCCTTTTGAATTTACTACAACTTGAATGGGCTAAAATGGACTTAGGATGCAGAAGTTATCACAGAAAGAAGTTTCCCTTTGTTCTTTGGAAAAAGAGGCAAAATCCCCTAAAAATGGCCTAAAAGGCTTTATATGGGAAATCACATCAGAAAAGGCAAAAGAGGCAGACTTAAAGGGGCAAAAGGACCCCCAATTAGTGATCTCTAAATCATCGCATCGGAGGCAAGCATGTATGCGATATCAGGACCCTAGACTTGGCAATTGCGATATCCGATATGTCGATTGTAGATGATTGGATTGGTGGATCGGCATCAGTGATGGACAGAACACCTGGGTTGTTAGGAATGCGATATGCGATAGTGATCACGATGTGCAATCTCAGCCGTCGGATTGAGAAAGGAATGGACGGCAGGATTAAATCAGCAAGCGGGAGATCAGCGATCCCCGACACAAAGGGCTGATGCAATAACGATATGCGATGCAATTTGGATCGTCTGATCGAGGATCATATCAATGGTCTAGATTAAATCAGTGACTTGCAATCGTCAGACCCGACGGATTTTATAAGCGCAGTTTATAAATTTTGAGTTCCGATAAAAGGGTATTTTTCATGTTTTCTGTGTATTAGCGGATTTCGATAGAAAGCTAAAATATGAAGGAAAGATGCTTGAAGCAATAAAGTGGACCCAAAAGGGAATTATAAACATGGCACCATGTTATTTGAGTTCCGATAAAGCGAGATTATGGGTGGGTCTCAGGCGATAAGCGGTATTGGGCTGGCTCTACCCAATCCCATACAATGAACTCTTAATTAAACTTGTTTTCTTATGTGTGACACTATTTGTTGCATTGTTTCACTGTTATATGTTTTATATCAGTTTAAGCAATGAATTTATAGCACATAAATAGTTTTAAAACAACCATAAGCATACACCTTATTTTCAAGCACATATTTAATTCCTCATTGGTTAATCATAAAGACTTGGGAATATTTAAGCTTTGGAAGTGGGAGAGGTTCTTGTAAGTTCACAAGAAGCCTTTAGCGCCCAATTTTCAAATCCGGCATACATACTCTACCCCTTTTGATTTGGAAATTTCATCCACCTATGTGTCCTTGCCCTCTCTTTTTCAATTTCAAAGAATAGAGGAATGGAAAATTTGTGTGGTATCACCCTACCTCCTTCAATGAATCTATAGTAGGAGCTGAGGTTTGGTTGTGGGCTAGGTTCCTTCAATTCTTGGTCCTCTTCCTCTATTTTTTCTAGAGTAATTCCTTCCTAGTCTCTTTTCTTTGTTTCCTAAAGGTTTGACAGGGTTTCCTGTAGGATTGTCTCTACTTCCTATAGGTCTTAATGTGTCTCTTATAGGAGACATTTTCCTTTTGTTGAGGCTGACCTGGTGGCAGGCCTCCTAACATCGGTGATTGGAAGCTTGGGAGAGGCTTGTTTTGATGTTCCTTCCCCTTCCTTCTTCCCTAGAGGGACTTCTTTCTCTTGTTGTTTTGGTGAGTCCTCTATGACAATTGGAGTTTTGGTAAGGGTTTGAGGTCTCCCTTGTCTAATCTTGGTGCTCTTCCTTGTCCTGAAGTAAAGTGGAGTTTTCCTTTACCTCTTTCCCTTTGATTTGACAGGTACTTAGGGCAGCTAGAGAATTTGTTGCCTCTTTCTCTTTAGGCTCTAGAGACACTCTTGGTGATTCTTCTTCTTCCCTGCTCTGTGTTTCATAATTATGTTCATCCTTCTATACCTAATCCTATTTTTCATATTCTTCTCCATCCTCTTTGTCTTCTTATTTTCCATTCCCTGATCCTTCCTCTTTTTCATATTTTGTTTCCTCATTTTTCTCATATGTTTCTTCTTTTGTTTCCTCCTCTTTTTCTTCTTCTCCCTTACTAGAAGTAGAGTTTATTTCATACTCAATTGCTCAAATTGTGCCTTCTTCCTCTATGCCTATAAATGTTGACAATGCAATGGGGATTCTTAAGATGTTTAGGGCATCTTCCAGGAGGATTTTGATCAAACCATGGTTTGCTAGCTGTTGATGTTTCCCTTCTTGTATCTTGATGCTCATATCTGTCATTGATTGTAAGAGAAAATAAGGTCTGCTAATCCTGTTATGAAGAGGTGTGTTCTCTCCAAATATCAATTCTTGGAGTCTGAAGTGGTATTCATACACTACATTGTATCTACCTTCACAAAAAATATATTTGATGATGTGGTAATTGACTTCATTCCAAAGGTATGGAATGATTTCCCTTCTAAACCCATTCTTATCTTCTGTTGGTTCTTCTCCCTTCAATAAAACGCTTTCTTTTCAAGAGTGTTGATAGTATTGTCTTCTTTCCTCCATTGGAACCCTAGGGGGAGTGTTAAAAATTTCCACCACAGGAGGATGCTGGTGGATTCTTGCTGTATTGGAAGGTTCTATTTCATTGAAACCTTCTGTCATATTTCCCTAGTAATTCTTGAGGTTTTGGTGGATACATTTCAAGAATTCTAGTAGGTGAGGAAGTTTTGGAGTTTATTCTTTATTGACCTGCAAAGCAATATTTCTATCCTTATATGCACTAAAAATTCTTAATCAAATTGAGGATTTCTTATTTTTAAATGAAAAAGATAGAAGGTATGGCACCTACCTCCCTTTGCTATGTTTTGGTGATGATAACCCTTGACTCGATTTCCTTTAGTGCCCACTGATAGCTCTGTATGTTGATCTCCCTGTATCCTGTAGGTTTCCTGCTTATTGTAGGTGCTAACTGTTTCCTATAGGTGCTATTTTAGGAATGCTGAGAGTAACATCTTCTTTCAATGACTCCTCAAAGTTTACTCTACCTTATTTGTATGGGAGTCAATGTTTATTTCTATTTATGGATGATTGTGTTTAGTGATTTGTTGGCTAGCCGAGTACAAGTACCTTCTTTTGGACTATTGGTCCCACTACCTGTTCATCATATCACCTTTCCTCATAATCATCTCCCACTCTTATTCTCCATAACTTAACCATTTTTGGATTCCTTCCCCCTCTTCCTTTGATTTGACCTTGCCACGTGTGTAGTGGACTAACCCTTTTCTTCTCATTATCTGACCGAGGGTGGCCAAGTTAACTGGAAACCTTCACTTATAAAATCAACTCCTGCATTATTCCTACAGTTTAATCATATCATACTTATGAGGGAGTATTGGTAAGATGACATACCTGTGGGTCCTTTGCTTTGTTGATGATGCATGCTAGAGAGTGGTGCCAATTTGATGTTCTTTTCGAGCTGCATATTTTCAACTGTATATTTCCTCTTCTAATGACGTGTTCCTTTGATGATGTGTAAGTTATGGACCTTGTTGCTATTGATATTCCTACGGCTACTGAGGTCTAGAGGAGATTTCTCATCCTTGTAGTCCCTGTAGTGAATATGGTTGTAGTTTCTGTGGTCTCTTTTGTGGGATAGGCTGCTACAAGATTTCCTACAGGATGCCTACAGGATGTCATGTAGCTACCTTTTCCTTAAACTCTCACAATTTTCCTCAGATTTAAAGTATAAGGGGTGTTGAAATGAGTGGAATATGGGGTTATGGAATGGTAGGTGAGAGATGATGCTTTTGGTATGCCTCCTCTTTTGCTTTTTTCCTTTCTTTTTTTTTACTATTTTCTTTTTTCTTTGAACTTGATTTCTTTGATGGATACATGGGCGACATGGTTATGAAAGGCATCAGTTGAGATGTGGTGAGGTAAATGGTTTTTTTACATTCAAACACGGGCTTGTGTCACCACCTTCCCATTGTATTGATCTTCCTGTAGTTTTCAAGACCTCTTGTAATTCCTACAGGAAACTCCTATAGTATTACAAGGAATCCTGTAGAAAACACGGAATTGCTTTAAATGATCTGGAGTGGAGTATAGATGGAAGACTAGGGGGATAATGGAGGATATGATATGGGTGAAGTAAAACATAGCTTTTTTAGGGAATTTTGTCCTCTATATGTTGTGCTTATCTTCCTCTTGTAGACCAGCAAAACAGAATTATCATTTTTGTATCTTTTTCTATTTTCTCCTTTCTTTTTTTTTTTTTTTTTTGAAAAACAACTAGTCTTCCTCCAAGGAGGTTTTCATTCCTAGTTCCTTCCCTATGTGCTCAAAAGAGGTTTTCACCCAATATATATATATCACTAAAATATATATATATAATAATATTTATATTATATATATATATATATATATAATATAATATATATATATATATATATATATTAATATATATATATATATATATATATATATTGAACACTCTTGGGCCACCTCAAGAAGTTTTTAACCCAATAGTTGTACTCAAGTTCCTTATGGAGGTTTTCACATGAGTCTCTTTATTTATTTATTTTATTTTATTTCAAGGACTTGGTGGGTTGGAAGCTGAGACTTGCTCAACTACCATCACTGTCTTTATGATGTTATTGATGAATTCCTACTTTGATAAGGAATTTTTTTAGACTTTTAATCTGTACCCATTGACAAGTAAAGGGATAGCCTCTACATCAATGGTTCTTATTTGAACAACACCATTATCATGACACTTTTCTATTACATAAGACCCTAACCATGTAGCCCTTAACTTTTCTTTGAAATCTTTGTATTGGGAATCATATAGCAAGTCCCAATCACCTTCTTGAAACTGTTTGTCTTTTGTATTCTTATTATGCTGGATTTTCCTTTTTACTTGAGTCACTTCTGTGTGTAGGAGGGCATGCATCCTAAATTCATCTAACCCACTCAGTTGGAGAAATATTTCTTGTTGTGCCCTTGTGATATCTAGATCCAATTGTGTTGCCATCCTTAAGGTGTTGTATTCAAAGTCAATGGACAACAAGACTTTCTTCCCATAGGCCAGCTCATAAGGAGTGAAGCAAGTGGTGTTCTTCTAGGTGGTATTGTAGGCCCAAGTGGCCTCAACTAATATGCCTACCCAATCCTTTCTACTATTGCTAATCACCTTGGTCAGAATGACTTCCAATGCTCGGTTTGTTACTTCCACTTGCCCATTAGCATGTGGGTGGTAAGGAGTGGACTTTATGTGCTTGATCTTATGATGACTTAATAGATCTTCAATCAGTGGGATGTAAATTGACTTCCTTTATCATTTACCAACTCTCTAGGGTACCCAAACTTATAAAACACATTCTCCCTTAATATTTGGCCACTTTTTCTTATGTTTCTACTTTGATGGCTTTGGCTTCATCCCATTTTGTTAAGTATTTAGTGCACACAATGGTGTACTACTTCTATCTGAATGGAGGGTCAATGGGCCCGATGAAATCCATGTCCCACTTGTTAAATGACTCAAAATTCACTTGAGGTTGCAAAGGAATTTCATCTCTTGGGGTAGGTTTCCCCATCCTTTGGCACTAATCACACTAGCTGGTATACCTCCTTACATCTTGGTGAAGAGTGGGCCAGTAATAACCAGCTTGTAGTACCTTGAATGTTGTTCTTTTGGCTGCAAAGTGACCTCCACAAGGTCTGTCATGATAGGCCAGAAGGATGTCGAAGACTTCCTCATCCCTAACACATCTTCTCAGAATTCTATACGGACCTAGCTTGAATAGATTTCCCTCAATCCAAGTGAATAGGGCACTTTTTCTTAGGATTATGCTATTTTCCTTGGAGGAGAAATTTGGAGGGAACTATGCAGATACCAAGTAGTTCACTATGTTAGAAAACCATGGAGAGAGAACTGAAATGGTGAATAAATTTTCATCTAGTATTTGATCAACAACCATTCCTTCCTCCCCTATAGGCAAAGTCAATCTGGATAAAAAAACTACAGCTACATTCTCCTTTCCAGGCTTATCAATAATAGTTAAATCAAATTATTTCAATAAAAGTAACTATCTAATAATCTAGGCATTTACATTAGGTTTGTTCATCAAGTATTTAATTGCAGCATGGTCAATATGTACAAATTTCTGGTAACCTGTAATGTAATGTCTAAATTTATTCAATGAATGCACAACAAATGGGAGCTCTTTTTCAGTTACTTTATAGTTTAACTCACCTTTCGACAGATTCTTACTAATGAAGTAGATGCATAAGGTAGATTGTCATCTATCTAGCCTAGATTTGCTCCTATAGATTTGAGAGAGGCATCAACATGAATATGAAAAGGAAGAGCCCAATTTAGGTCTCGGAGAATAGGCGCAGTAGTCAACTTGTCCTCTAGGGTGTCCAGGGCTTCTTAGCAACTTTCTGACCATAAAAATTCAGAATCTTTGGCCAATAACCCAAATAAGGGAGAATATAACTTGCTTAAATATTTTATAAACCTCCTATAGTATCAAGATAAACCTAAAAACATTCTAACATCCCTCTACTTCTGTGGATTTGGGACCCTTTTGATGATGGCTATCTTATTTGGGTTTATCTGTAGTCCTTCATGGGTTACTGAGTGACCTAGAATAGTCCTTGTAGTCATCAAGAACTCACATTTTTTAGTACTAAGGGATAAGTTCATTTCAATGCATTTGTTTAGAACCTTGTCCAGGTTAGAGAGAGCCTCATGGAAATCACACCCATAGGGTGTGAAGTGATCCATATAAATTTCTACTGCATCATTGACTAGCTTTGCAAAGATACTCAAGACTGCTCTCTAGAAAGTGGAAGGGGCATTGCATAGACCAAAAGGAAGGACCCTATAAGTGAAAGTACCCCAAGGATAGGTGAAAATGGTTTTATCTTGGTCCTCTGGGTTGATCTGGATTTGATTTTACCCACTGAATCCATCAAAGAAAGAGAATAACTTCTTTCCTGCTAAACCATCTAACACTTGGTCAATGTATGGTAGAGGAAAATGGTCTTTATTTGTGGCTTTGTTTAGCTCTTGGTAATCGAAACAAATCCTCAACTTTTGATTTTTCTTTGGAACCAACACCAGATGAGACACTCACTCGCTATTCGAGATAGGGTAAATGAATCCCGCATCCAGTAGCTTCTGCAGCTCTTCTTTGACTATATCTTTCAGAGTTGCATTCATTCTCCTTTAGGGTTGTCGGACTGGTTTGCAACCTTACTTGATGTAAATGTGGTGAGTACACACCGATGGGTACACTCCCTTCAGTTCTTTGTAATTCCAAGAAAAGGCATCCAAATTCTCTCTTATCATATTACATAACTCTTCTTCTTGGTGTACAAAGAGTGAGGGTTTGATTTTCAATGCTCTTTCAGGGCCAAATTCTATTGTCTTGACACAAGTAGGGTTTGCGTCAGCTAAGCATAGATAAATTGAATGGTTGTCCTTGGTTTCCTTCACTACTTCCTCCAGAGACATGGTGTTGGGAGTTTTATTTTGGAGGATTTGTTCAATCAAATCATCTTCATCAAATTGTCCTCCTCTTATGGCAGTTTCTATGGTATAGATTTGGGAGGAGTAGACTTCATATTCTTCCTCCTCTTCTAGCCATAAAGGTAAGTAATGTTCTAGAGATGACTGAGATGGAGGGTACAAGACCAACTGCTTGGATAGATGCCCATTTTTTATAGTCATATTTCCATCCCTATAGCTTATGTAGGCATCGACAATGGCTAACCAAGGCCTCCCAACGATGAGAGGATAGCCATCAAATTTGGTCTTAGGCTAGAGAACTACGAAGTCTGTAGGGTATTCCTAGGAATCAATGGATACCATCACATCCTCAACAATCCCCTCAGGGGCTACTGTGGGTCGATCTGCAAGCTACAATACTGTCGTGGTCTTCCTTAATGATCCATGGAGATTCAACTTGAGCATAATGTCCGTAATCATTATATTGATGGCAACCCCAAGATCAATCAAGGTATGAGGGACAATGGTGCCATTGATGTGTACATATACTACAAGGCTACCAAGATATAAATACTTCGAGAAAATTACTCGCCCCAGCAACAGGTCGGATAGTTGTCTAATGACATTAATGGTAGGGGTGTCTCTTTTTCGCCTCCCTGGATGTTTGAAACACTTCCCTTTAATCAACTTGTTGTAAATGGGTACATATTTAATAGCTTGCAGAAGTGGGATTTTTACACATAGATTTTTCAACTCACCCAGAAGTTTAGTCTCTTATGGAGTATGTTGGACTAGATTTTTCAACTCACCCAAAAGTTCAATCTCTTCTGGGGTATGGTGGACTGGATGGGTTAATATTTTAGGAAAGGGTGGTGTATTTACTCTAGGCATACTTTCCTCTATTTCCTCCTCACTCTCCCTAGGTGGATATGGAGGTTGGTTATCTTGGAGAACTCCACCAGACCTAAGGTTAATTTCATGAATTTTCATAGCATAAGCAGGGTAGGATGTCTCTCCACTTTAGACCTGATGTGTCTGTCTATTGTTCGAGTTCAGGTTTGGTTGGGCAAGCATATGAGGTATTTTAGGTGGAGTAGGGTGTAAAAGTTGTGGTTGAGATGGAGGTGAAGACAATAAAGCTAGAGAATTTTTGTATTGGGGCCTCCACCCCTGGGGTGGTGCATTCCACTGAGGTTGTGGAGGATTATATGGATGAAATGGTTGGTTGGCCGACTAGGAATGGTATTGAGGTGCAAAATACCAGGGAGAAGGTGTAGACCACGAGGGATGAGAAGGGGGGCACCAATAGGGAGTGGATGTGTTTTTATTATTGTTTTAATATTAATAGGATGACCCTTGCATGCCCTACTCGTATGGTCAAGGCCCAGGAGGCCTCCTTTGATTTATGTAGTAGAGTCGTCAAGTCACCCTTTCAGTTCCCTAATACACAACTTTTAGTCCAAGTAGAGAAGGGAACTTTTCTGTGGAGTGATTTTCTTCACAAACCAAGCATATTTCTATAAGGTTAAATGGACATTCATTCCTAGGGTGCCTCCTTATGCATCTAGGGCAAAATATGGCTAATGCTCTTTCTACTTCCTCCTGCTTCCTTTTGATTTGCACAGTGTCCATCTGCAAGGCAAGGGTTTGAAGCATTTCACTCTTAAAAGCTTCCAACATGTTCCCAGTTTCACTTTCTATAGATGTGTTGGAAGAGGATGAACTGGCCACTGTTTGAATAACCCTACCCCTTTTTCTAACTACCCTAGAATTATTCTTAAAAACAATCTTGATATCATCATAGGGTAGCTGGTAGATGTCCCCTTCTGATAGCAAGTTTAGGGTTTCTAGGAGATCTTCCCTGATCCCCTTGAGAAGGACTAACTTAAGTGACTCAGGATAAAGTGTGCACATGGCCCTTTTATAGTTGAGCTAGAATATTTCCTCATAATCCTCTAAGGACTCATCATGTCCCAAGGTCATTCTAAATTTTTTCCCTTTGGTATTTTTGAACCTGGATTAGTCCCTATACTTTTTGTTGAAATCTTGTTGCATCTGAGCCCAAGTGGTGATACTATCCCCAAGTAAACCCATGAACCAGCGCAGGGCTACATCCTTGAGAGTGGATGGGAATAATTTCAACTTTTGATCATCGGAGGTGTAATAATAAGTTTAGCATATGATAGCAAATTCAAAAAAAAAAGTATCTGGATCTTCTGAGGTCAGACCATGGAAGTGAGGAAGAGCAGAGGGGCTTATGATTTTCATCTTGGCATCCCCATTAGTTTATATGATGGGAAAAGCACCTTCAATTCTTTCCAAGTCTCCCCTTTCATTTATATCTTTAGCCATTATGTCAGTTGGAATGGTTTCTTCTTCTTCCGCTATAGGCTCTTTAAAATCTCTGGTTGTTTTCCTAAGTGGTCCTCTAATTCACAGCCACCGAAGAAGAGGGAACGTTGGCTGTTTGAAGTGGTGGGGGTATTTGGTAGAAATTTTCCTAAGTTATCCATATTCCTACAAGGAATGAAAGGAGTGTTTTTGTTTTGTTTTTCAAGCTTTAAGACTTATTGCAAAATTGAAAAGACAAACTGAAGTGAAACTAAATGTTGAATGAAATCAATTGCAGAATGGAAAGGAAAGCAAGCCAGCTTACAACTACTTTGCAGAATGGAACTAATAGCAGAATGAAAGAGATAAGAAATGGAAGAAAGAAAGCAGAAATCACATCCACTCGAACACCTCCCTGGAAACAATGCCAAAAAGTGATGAGCACCAGTATTGCAGCAAGGATGATGCAACTCCTGGGGCTACCAACTTTACTTCATCAACCTAGGGTTTGTACAAACTTGGAGGTGACAGTGCTTTATACACAAATAGATGTAATGGGTCCATTGTTTGTCACTGCTGAGTTGGGGTGATAGACCACTAGGGTTTCTCAAACCAACCTTCTATTGATTAGAAGAGAGTCTGATTACCAATTTAGAGAGGATAATTTTACCCTAATTGAGAGAATTGAAATGCTACTTACTGTAGTAATGAAAGAATAAAAGAAATGCCTCCAAAACAACATAACTCATTTAGCTATTTGTTAACATACCTTGCTTTCAAAAGAAATCTAATTTAACACATGTGAAGTCTTAACTAGTCTAAGCATGAAGGCTGATCTAAACAAGCACTTAATTGTTGTGTGCATGAATAAATATAAAGACTTTTTTATCTTTATCTTTTTGTAAAAATGTAAATGGTAATCCTTCTTAGTTGTATGACAGGTGAGATAGGTGTGGAGGGAGATGATTGAAATGGTTCATATGTCTTGGAAGGCAAGCAGGGATCTACTCCTAGCTTTAGTGATTCTTTTTTTCCAATTCTGGCTCAAAACAAGCCACTACAGGTTTTCCTACAAGATGTCCTAGTTCACCTACATGATCCCATGTTTTCCTACAGGAACATGCTGAAAGCATAGGGAGTAGTTTAAAAGGTGGGATGGAGCTTGGAAAAGGTGAGTAGGGAGGGAATAATGCAAGGGAGTGGTAGACACTTACTCATATCTTAAATAAAATATTTACGATGGTTGGATTTTCTCAATAAGCATGGAAAGTTTTCCTTGTAAAACGATAATTCGAATTGAGACCTTAGTGGCTTTTGGTGATCATGGGTGGATATGGTTTGGTTGAGCTTGATGATATGAGGTCTTTCTACAATGCAGAAACTCCTACAACATATACATCATTGTTGGCATTTATCTATAAATTCATCTCAAAACAAGAAGGGTCTACTTAAATAGAAGAAAACAGAATTTTCATCATTTATTTGCCAAGTTCATGCATGAGAATGCTTGAAACCATTATGAAAGCAACATGAAATCAATGCAAGACCTAAGATATCATAAATGTCAATTGCAACCTATCTTCTAAAACTGAAAGATGATGACCTAATTAGCAGAAAAACCCCTAAATTTCATAAGAAACCAGAATTCTGTCATTTTTGGGCTGAATGGGAAATGTTACTCAAGCCATGATCCCTGGAACGGAGAAATGAGGTAAGATCCACTTGTTGTCGTCATTTTTTGAATATTTTCTTATCTTTGTAATGCTACTGTCAGAACTATCCACATGGAAGCAAACTATTAAAACATACCAATACTTGCAAATTAACAACACATAAATCAGTGTAGCAACTAACTGTGAGTACAAGCCTAAACATACATATACAACAAGAGGAACCTCTACTGCTAGGGTTGGGACCTATCCCAAGTGCTTCGTCCATATGGTTCAACTCAGTGTTAGGGCTAGGGAATGCTGCTCATTTTCATTAACATATCAAAAATACATAGAATTGTTTGGTTACAATCCTTCAACTCGAAAACTGCTTAGCTGTCTTGCACAAAAAATCCAAATCCTAATGGGGCTCTAGGACTCTTTATTTATACAATGGAATTTTCCAACAACTTCCTTAAATATAATGAGGCTTGGCTCCCAATATTGAGATTAATTGGTTCTTAACTATCACCAACTTGGCTGCTAATGATCCTCATGACTCGGTTACTTGCAATTCTGAGCTGGCGTGATTTGATTAAGGAGTTAAGGGGGGAGATCAAATCTCCTATAATCTCTCTTGCTCGTCTCATTCAAGTTCATGCACAATAATTAGCCACAATTTTCTCCCAAAACCTGCAATCATTGCACATTAGACCACTAGACATGACATCTTACTTTTAGTCATCTCATTAAGAAAAATATAATTAAAACATGTAAATAATTATGAGAAGAGTTGATTTTAGTAAGCTCAAGCCACATTAAGATCCATATATTTTACCCATTTATGAGCCTCATGTTAGGAAACCAGCTCACAAAAGGATAGAAAAGATAGATCAATGCCTTAGAATTTAGCCTCTTCAAGGGGGAAACCTCCTTTACATTACACAAATGAATAATTATTGGACGATACAAATGACTAAACCTCCCTTCTATATATAGGAGTCTAAGGGGTCACAATATAATCAAGCTGGCATAATAGTAATAACATAAGGGCACAAAAATAACAATAGTGGGTTTCTATGGGGCACACTAATAATAATATGGGGACAATAGGGGCACAATAATAACAATAAGGGATACAATGACAATAGTAATGGGGGAATCACTAGTATTATAGGGACCTAACATGCCCCTCTCCTTCCGAAAGGCATTGTCCTCAACGCTTGAGTAGTTCTGGATGCTTCTGTATAAAATTCTCATCCTCCCATGTGGAATCTTCAACGGATAAGTTCTTCCACTTGATGAGATACTCTAAAATTGATCAATTTCATAGCTGTCGAGTTCTTGTTTTTGTGACTGCTTCCGGTTCCAATATGATTTTTCCTTCCTCGTCATGTTGAACTGGGATCTTGTCACCTATAACCCTCTTTAAACATTAAACATGGAAAACTGGGTGCACTCGGGAAGCTGCACGAAGCTCCAATTTGTATGCCATAGCACCAATCTTTTGCAACACCTTGTACGGACCATAATACTTTGGTGATAATTTATTATCCTTCTTAGCTTACTTAAGGGACATTTGTTTATATGGTTGTAGCCGTAGGAATACTCAGTGACCTACATCAAAACTTCTTTCGCTACGATGTTGATCTACCTATTGTTTCATTATATTTTGCGCCAACGTGAGGTTATCCTTTAAGAGTTGGAGAACTTGTTGTTGATGCTTGATGTGATGTTCCACTGCTTGAACCTGATAATTTTCTCTTAAATATGATGTGATGGATGGTGGATGATATCCATAAAGTGCCATAAATGGGGTCATTTTTGCTGCAATATGGAAGGAAGTTTTATACCACCATTTAGCCAGAGGCAACCATTTGACCCATTGTGTTTGTTTATCATATACAAAGCAACGAAGATATCCTCCTTCCAAACATTTGTTTACTATCTCAGTTTTCCCATCAGATCGAGGACGATAAGATGAGGCTATGAGCTAACTGAGTACCAAGACAAGAAAATAATTCTGTCCAAAAATTTCCAGTGAAAATGGGATCTCTGTCACTTACAATAATCTTTGGGTTTCCATGTAGCTTTTGAATTGTTTCCATAAATGCAGTAGAACTGTACTAGCTTTAAATGGATGTGATAATGCACAAAAGTGGCATACTTGGTAAATCTGTCAACTACCACCATGATGACACTCTTTCCCTCAGACTTGGGTAAACCTGTGATAAAATCCATTGAAACCTCCTCCCAACGTTGGCTTGGAATGGATAAAGGTTGTAATAGACCTGGAAGACTAGCTGCAACAACACTTCCGTCTTTATAGTTGTGAGTGGTATGCTTCCTGGTTGCCATAATTTTGCTTTCCATTTTTCTTGCTAACCTGAATGCCTTATCTAATGAATCGGGTTCCCAAAGGCAAACATCATGTTGGATATTATCCTTTAAAGACCCTATGAACACATCAATCCTATGCTCCTCTAGAATATCTTTTACCCTTATGTTAAATTTTTGGAACTCCTCAATGT
>APFE030900780.1:9006-20795 GCA_000404065.3 Pinus taeda | reverse complement strand
AACGAAGATATCCTTCCAAACATTTGTTTACTATCTCAGTTTTCCCATCAGATTGAGGATGATAAGATGAGCTATGAGCTAAATAAGTACCAAGACAAGAAAATAATTATGTCCAAAAATTTCCAGTGAAAATGGGATCTCTGTCGCTTGCGATAATTTTTGGGTTTCCATGTAGCTTTTGAATTGTTTCCATAAATGCAGTAGAAACTATACTAGCTTTAAATGGATGCGATAATGCACAAAAGTGTGCATATTTGTTAAGATTGTCAACTACCACCATGATGACACTCTTTCCTTCGGACTTGGGTAAACCTGTGATAAAATCCATTGAAACCTCCTCCCAACGTTGGCTTGGAATGAGTAAAGGTTATAATAGACCTAGGGTCTTAATTGTTTCAACTTTATTTTGTTGGCAAACCAAACATTCCACCACAAACTTTTGAATATCTGATTTAAGGCCATCCCAAAAAAATTCCTTCTTAACCCTTCAGTAATTTTTTAAAAATTTTGAGTGCCCTCCTAAGGGAGAAGTGTGCAATTCCATAAGAATCTTTTGTTTGAGTTGAAAATTCTTACATAGGTATAAGCGACCTTTGTACCATAACGAATCATTTTTCCATCTAAATGTATCAGTTGTATTGGGATCTCGTTGTAACTTTTCAATGAGTTCCCACACTTCTTCATCATTCTTCCATTCCTCCCTTGTTTCGTTTATCCAATCTGGTTGGATAATAGAAATGGTGCACAACAATGCTTCCACATCCTCATCCTTTCTTGAGAGTGCATCTTCCACAACATTTTTCTTCCATTTTTTGTAGATTATTTAAAAGTCAAACCCAACATCTTTGTGACCCATTTTCGTTTCTCTTCAGAGGATAATCTTTGTTCTAAAAATTGTTTAAGACTATCATGATCTGTTTTTACCTTGAAGTGTCTTCCCATTAGGTAGGGTTGCCATTTCTAAAGTGCATGTAGTATTGCCAACATTTCCTTCTCATAAATAACTTTGTGTAAATACTTTCCTTTGATTGGATGACTTTCAAAATCAATGGGTCTTTCATCTTGCATTAAAACAGCACCAATTCCATTTCCTGAAGCATCACATTCCACAATAAGGTTTTTGTGAAGTCTGGCATAGCTAAGACCGGTGCTTGGCACATTGCCTCTTTAAGATGTTCAAGGCCTTTGTTGCTTCCAGAGTCCATGAAAATGCATCTTTCTTCAATAATGTTGTTAGAGGTGTTTCTATTCTCCCATAATTCTTAACAAACTTGCGATAATACCCTGTCAACCCAAGAAATCCTTGCAGATGCTTTATGGATATGGGAATTTTCCATTCCATAATGGCTTTAATTTTGCTAGAGTCTACCTTAACACCTTCATGAGATACAATATGACCCAGATATTCCACTTCTTTTACTCCAAAGAAACATTTGGAGCTTTTTGCATATAATTGTTTCTCCTCCTATAGTTTGAGCACCCTATCAACATGTTCAACATGATCCTTCCAAGACTTGTTGAAGATTAGTATATCATCAAAAAATACTAACACAAATTTTCTAAGGAAGGGTTTGAAAATGGAATTCATCAAACCTTGAAATTAGAAGGTGCATTGGTAAGGCCAAAAGGCATGACCAAAAATTCATAATGACCCTCATGTATTCTAAATGTTGTTTTTGGAATGTCTTCAGTCTTCATTCTAATTTGATGATTGTTGGAAATAATACTGAGATGGGGGTGAATCAGTATTATCAAATCTATAATTTTATTTCCCAAATAGATTTATATACACTACTTTAGTGAAGTGAACTAGGATGTACACGTGACTGTACTTAAAGCAACCAGCATATATGCAGAGAACTTTTGATTTAGATAATTTAACATGTATTGAGCTTAAACTAGTATATTAGAGATTTATTAGACAGTGCAATAAAATTAGAATAAAGCATCACACATGAACACCAAGAAATAAGGTGGAAAACCAATGTGGGTAAAAACCACTTGTTTTTGTCGTCTTTGTCTTCTTTTTAATAATAAGAAAATCTATTTACAATATTGTACTCATGCAGACTCATACCAGTATGCAGGCACCCACCTGTAGAAGGCTACAACCTCCTCTCGTTCTCTAGCTACTAATGGAAGGGAGCTACAACCCCTAGCACTTGTACTAGCCAATATGTTTACTAGTACGTAGGTGCTAGCCTACAGAAAAACTCCACTCTTCCACCGGGGACCACATTTCATGAATTTTCAAACTAGATACTCCTATAATACAACACCACAATTTGAAGGCCACGTTTAATCCAATTTTCATACTGGACCCATCAAAAACATTGAAACTCAGAAAATTATAACTACAATACAACCATCAAATACATCTGCATCAACCAATCAGTGAAACCCAATCATTACTTTCTAAATCAACCACAACTAAATCAATCAATCACTTGACTACCCATCATCATTGAAGCAAATCACAATCAATCAATCTGATCATTCAGAACACTGTCACCAGAATATAGTCACCAGAACACAAAGCAGAACCTAGAACTTTGCAACCACAAAAAAAAAACTGAAACTTTAAACATCATGCTTCATAAGATATACGCTACTTCCATGTGTCGAACCAGCGTGTATACACACCTTTACCAAATGGAACCAGTGTATAGATCTACAAATTAAAATTATGATGTATACGCTACTTTGATATGCAGAACCAGCACGTATACGCTCTTTTACTAAAGCGAACCTGTGTATAGATCTGTAAATGATAACTTAAACATCACAACTATTCCATACTTCATCCATACCCAAATCATCACATTTACAGAATAAAACATGCGTCAGTATTCAGATCTAGACTATTCAAGATCAAACGACATAATGATAATACTCTTAAGCCTTTATGATCCCGAACCATCAACCTTCATCAGCCTTATAAGTGTATCCTTAGATCAGATCAAGCAAACCATCAGAAGCTCATTAACCTGCATATATGATTCAACACTTCATAAGATATTCAAATCTTTTCACACCTTGGCCTAATGATCTTCTCCTCCATATATAGTTTTAGGCATTTCTCAATACCATGGACAAAAACTACTTAGGACCAATACCTTGGATCAAATACCTTGGACCAAAAAATACCTTGGACCAAAAACTATTTTTTCCCAAGATATATGCGCTTTTCCTTCTTTGAAAGTGCGTGTGTACGTATACGCTCCTTTTGTTTAGTAAACCTTTGTGTATACACAATTTGGTCAAGGTGAACCTGTGCATACCTCTCTTTCTTCATTCTTTGTAGTTTGATATGTAATTCTTTACTGTTGACATGATGCATTGTGATCTTCCATCTCAGTGAGTTACCATCAAGGACAACACCTATATCATAATGCCAACAATCTCCCCCTTTGGACTTGATGGCAACAACAACACCAAGTTACTCTCCCCCTTTGACATCAAGGGCAAAGGATGGACCAAGATATTTTCTCCCTTTGACATATATTATGTTGTTCATGCTCCCCCTAAGTACGTGTTGAATTCTCTAATTAAGCCCGCCTTTTGTACATGCTGAGATGCACTAAAATAGTCCATGCTCCCCCTGAGCACAAGCAGAGTCTGCAAAAAAAAATATTTTCTAAAAGAATGACTCTATAACTCAACTATGTGAGGATGACATTCCTATCACCAATGACTCATACATACATCCATCGCCCAACCAAGTGGGGATATACCAAATTTGAGTCATCCACCCAACCAAGTGGGGATATACCAAATTTGAATCATCCACCTAACCAAGTGGGGATATACCAATTGTTTATACATGACAAAAACAATAAACATTACATCATCCATCCCATGTAAAGTGGGGATACAAATTACATGATTTGTCCAGTAGGACTCATTCAAATGTATGAGAAGACATATCATACCCTAGACTCTTACATGACGTAAGCAAAAAATGGTATAGATATCTGAAGCGATAGCTAGACTCAACAACCATAATGCCAACAATGTTGAATGTACATGAAGGCTAATGCTCCCTCTGAACCTGTGCTACCTGTGCTTTGTTAACAGGTCAATGATCAAGGCATCTTTGTCAGTCAGATAAAAATTAATGAGTGAAGCATATCAATAGACATTAATCATCAATATCAGTCAGAGCACCGGTATCAGAGCTTGCCCCATTGTTTTTCTTGTCTGAAAAACACATACGCTCCTTGACCCACAAAAACCCACGTGTGTACACAACTATTCTCCATGAAACACGCATATAATAACCTTTCTATGAAAAGTTGGATTTAATAACAAGATGATGCAACAACTACTCCCATCTTTTCTCTGAATATTCAAATGTCTCTCTGGGTAGTGGTTTATTGAATATATCAACAACCTATTCTTTGGACGGAACATACTCCAATTTGACTTTTTGTTCAAGCACCTGTTCACATAGAAAATGGTATTTGATGGGTATGTGTTTGGTCTTGGAGTGCATGACTGGATTCTTTGAAATACTGATGACACTTGTATTATCACAAAGAATGGAGATGGGTGGAGTACACGTGATCTGAATGTCTTGCAAGGTTTGGATCATTCAAAGTAGTTGTGTGCAGCAAGATGTAGCTGCCACATATTCTGCTTCAGTTGTAGATAAAACAATTGAACTTTGTTTCTTGTTGAACCAAGACACTAACCTAGAACCCATATAGAATGCACCACCACTAATTCTTTTTCTGTCATCAACACTTCCTACCCAATCTACATCTGTATATGCATGAAGAGTAAGATATATATCTCTAGGATACCATAAACCAAAGTTCTGAGTTCCTTGACGATATTTGAAAATTCTTTTAACTGCCTGAAGGTGTGATTCCTTTGGATTTGCTTGGAATCTTCCAACTATTCCTACTGCATGCATGATGTCAAGTTGGGTACCTGTTAGATAAAGTAGACTACCAATCATGGATCTGTAAGTTGGTTGATGTACTACTACTAATTCATCATTTGAGCTGAGACTGCATCATGTTACCATTGGGGTACATACAGGTTTATAATCTTCCATGCCATACCTTTTCAATATATGTTTGAGATACTTGGTTTATGAAAGAAAAATACCATCTTTATTTTGTTGAACTTGTAGACCAAAAAAATAGGTAAGTTCGCCAAGCAAGGACATTTCAAATTCTTGCTGCATTACTGAAGAAAAATTCTGACTCATGGATTCTTCATTGCTACCAAAAATGATATCATCAACATAAACAACAATAATTAGCAATTTATCAGTTTCAATCCTTGTATATAAGTTGTTATATGTTGAACCTTGTGTAAAACCTTGTTGGTGTAGATATTTGTCAAGGTAGTAATACCAGGCCCTTGGAGCCTATTTCAAACCATAGAGAGCCTTTTTGAGTCAGCATACAAGTTTTGCATCATTTCCAAGAATGAATCCTTCTGGTTGTTCAATATAAACTTCTTCTTCTAAATCTCCATTAAGGAAAGCAGATTTTACATCCATTTGGTATACTTTGAATTTATAAAAGTTAGAAAGAGCAAGAAACATCCTTATGGCTTCAATTCTAGCAACAGGTGCAAAGGTTTATTCAAAATATATACCTTCTTGTTGAGCATACCCTTTACAAACAAGTATGGCCTTGTTTCTAATGACTTCTCCATTTTCGTTCATCTTGTTTTTGATATCCATTTAGTTCCTATAATATGTTTATCATGAGGTCTAGAAACTAATTCCCAAGTATTATTCTTTTCAATTTTCTCAAGTTCTTCATTCATGGCCTTGACCCAACATTCAACTTTGCATGCTTCATTTACATTTTGAGGTTCGGTGGAGGATAGTAATGCTAGATAGCTTGAGGTTTCTATAATAGTTCTTCTTGTCTATACACTTGCCTCTTTTTCCCCTAAAATTTGAGTTTCTGGATGATTTTTCTAAACATACCTGGACGGAGTCTTTTCTTCTACTGTTCTCTTCTTCTGGTGCTTCATTGGTTTCTTCTTCAATATTATTGTGATTTGATGTGGGAAAATAATCCCCATCTTCTTCTTCTGTTTTTATCTGTTTTGGATTTCTGCATGCTTCATCGACGACAACATCAATACTTTCAACATTTTTCCCAGGTCTTTTATTATAACATTTATATCCTTTACTTTGGGAAGAGTAACCAAGAAGAATACCTTCATCTGCTCTGGGCTCAAACTTACCAAGTTTTTCATCAGTCCTTTTGATATAACATTTGTTTCCAAAAACTTTAAAGTATTTTACAGTAGGAGTCTTACCATACCAAAGTTCATGTGGAGTTTGAGTGCTATTTACCCGAACATTTTCTTGGTTGAGAATAGTTACAGCGGTGAATGCAACTTCACCCCAAAAGGTTGCAAGAGTTCCAGGTTCATCTAGCATAGCTCGGGCCATTTGTTGAACAGTTCTGTTCATTCTTTCTACCATTCCATTTTGTTGAGGAGTGCTTGTGGTGGAGAATTTCCTTTTTATTCCATGTTGTTCACAAAATTCAAAGAATTCATCCGAGGTAAATTTCCCTCCTCGATCAAATCTGAGGCATTTGATTTTTCAATATGATTCATTTTCAAACAAAGCTTTGAAGGCTTCGAAATTTTCAAATGCTTCATCTTTATGCTCTAGAAGACCTATCCAACACATTCTAGAAAAATCATCAATGAACAAAATAAAGTATTCTTCTCCACAAGGTGACTTTTTCCTTGATGGTCCACATAAATTAGTATGGACAAGTTGAAGAGGCTTACTAGCTGACCCTTATTTTTCAATGAAGTGAGCTTTGGTTTGCTTACCTATTTGACATGGTTTGCATATTGTATTTTCAGGGATGCTAATATCTGGAAGATCACGAACAACCTTGAATCTACATGCTTTTCTTATTTGAGAAAATCTTAAATGTCCCAATCTTCTATGCCACAGTCAGTTTTCATCATTTTTGTGTAGATAGCACTGTTGTTGTCCTCCCTTGAGTATGTATAAGTTGTTTGGAGTTATTGTACCTTTGATCATGGTCTCTCTTGTATCAAGCTCACGAACAACACATCCATTTGATCGAAATACCACTTCATTTGCTTGATCACACATTTGACTGACACTCAATAGGTTATGCTTTAAGCCATCTACATACGTAACATTTCCATCCTTAACATTTTCTTTCAAGAAAACAGAGCCTTTACCTTTTATGACAGCAGGAGTGTCATTTCCAAATGAGACATTCTTTTCTTTTTCTAAGGCATTATATGAGTGAAGTTTTTCTTTGTCACTTGTCATGTGTTTTGAGCATCCAATGTCGAAGTACCACTGATTTTCTTGTCCTTCTACATACAAGGCTATACCACATCTTTCTATTTGATATTCTTTCCTTCTCCATATCTTGGGATTTAATGGAGTTTTCTCCTTTTGGGATGTTTGCTGAAATTTTCTCCTGCATTCAGATTCTTCATGACCAAACTTGTTACAGATTGAGCATTCTATTTCATTTTCAAGAAGAGAAAAGTTATTATAGGAACCTTTCTTGATCCTTGTCACATTCCTTTGATTTCGTGCTTCTCTAGTCATGATGGTTTTGTAAGAAACACATTGAGTAACTTTGTGTCCAAAATTATGACATGAAAAACATTGCCCATTAAAGACATTCCTACAACAATCGAATCTACTAACCTGGTGATTGTAGTTTCTGTTGATATTCATCTTTCGAGCAAATTGAGTATGATTTACCTGAGGTTGGTTGTGGCTTCTATTCATCCTTGGAGTAAATTGAGTTTGATTTACCTAGTGATCTGCTTTATGCCTTTGCTGACGAATGTCATAATGTTCACTGTTCTTTGCTACATCAAGATAGCTTTTAGTGCAGGTTGACGGCTTCTGTGATTGAGATGCTTCTTCAATATATCCAAGGCCTATATTTATCAGAGGAGAACACTGCACTATGATAATTTCATTTAAATTTTTTAATCCTTTAGCAAATCTAAGATTGAGAGATTTTGTTTTCTCAAAATCCTTTCTTAGACCCACAATTTCACATTCTAGTTTTTCATTGTGTTTTTCTTTTTCAACAAGTTGGTATGTCAAGGTATATATAATCATATTATTTTATTCTAAACATATTTTGAGTATAGATATTTCTTCATGAATTTCATCCTCTTCTAAATCATCCCAAAAATTATCATCGTCATAACCCATTAGAATTCTATAATCATTATTGTTTTCATCTTCATCACTATTTGATAAACCATCACTATCTTCATCAGTATAGTAACTCCTTTTATTTACAACTTGTTTTGTATTCCATTTTGCATATTCCTTCCATTTTTCATATTTATCTTTATGAGGAAATTTGGCAGCATAATGACCGACTCTGCCACAGGCAAAGCATTTGAAGGGTAGCTTAGCTCTAAATCTTCCGGAACCCCGTTGAAGCTTTTTGACAAAATTTACCTCATCTTATTCTTCTGAAATATGTCCTGATTCATTTTGTTCTTCCTTTCCTTTTGTTGAAGCTTTAAATGTGGCTTCTCTCATATCTAATGGTCCTCCTTTTCTCATCTCAAAGGCAGTTAAGATTCTGTGAAGCTGTGTCATAGTGATAGTCTGCAGATCCTGTTTTTCTTCTATGGTAGACACTTTTGATTCAAATTTAGCAGACAAGGATCTCAAAACTTTCTTAACTAAGGTAACTTCCTTTATTTCTTCACCCAGATTCTTCATACAATTAACAACCTCATCTATATGTAAGAAGTAACTAGCTATACTTTCATCACTGTGCATCTTAAGAGTTTCATACTGAATTCTAAGAGTTTGAAGCTTAACATGTTTTACCTGAGAGTCTCCTTCGTAGCTCAGAACGATTTTGTCCCATATTTCTTTGGTTGATTTGAGCTACATGACTTTGAAAAATTCTGATTGTGACAGACTTCCCAATAAAGTATTGACTGCTCTAGCATTGGTTTCATATTACTTTTTACCTACCGTATCTATAGGAATTTCTGTTGGAAAAGTATATCCTCCTTCCACAATTTCCCGGACATCCATTCCAAGTGATTGTAGATAGGTTGTGGTTCTTATTTTCCAATAAACAAAACTATTCCCATCAAATATTGGTGGTATGATGGATCCCATGCTTTCTTGATTATTCATGATGATGGATCTCCCTTCAAGCTATCAAGCTTCTTCTGAAGGACCTGCTCTGATACTAATTGTTGGAAATAATACTAAGATGGGGGTGAATCAGTATTATTAAATCTATAATTTTATTTCCCAAACGTATTTATATACGCTACTTCAGTGAAGTGAACTAGCATGTACATGAGACTGTACTTAAATCAACTAGCGTGTATGCAGAGAAATTTTGATTTAGAAAATTTATCATGTATTGAGCTTAAACCAGTATATCATAGATTTATTAGACAGTACAATAAACGTAGAATAAAGCATCACACATAAGCAACACACATGAACACCAATATATAAGGTGGAAACCCAATGTGGGTAAAAACCACTTGCCGTTGTTGTCTCTATCTTCTTTTTAATAATAAGAAAATTTGTTTACAATCTTGTACTGGTGCAGACTCATACTAGTATGTAGGCACCCACCTACAAAAGGCTACAACCTTCTCTCATTCTCCGGATACTACTTGAAGGAAGCTACAACCCCCTAGCTCTTGTACTAGCCAATATGTTTACTAGTATATAGGTGCTAGCCTACAGAAAAACTCCACTCTTCCACCAGGGACCACGTTTCATGAATTTTCAGACTAGATACTCCTAGAATACAACACCAAAATATGAAGGCCACGTTTCATCCAATTTTCATACTGGACCCATCAACAACATTGAAACTCAAAAAATTATAACTACAATACAACCATCAAATACATGTTGGCATTATGATTCTGGTGTGGCTCTATGATACAGGTGTTGTACTTGATGGAAACTCACTCAAGTGGCAATGGTCCGTTCAGGCTCTCAAAATGATGGAAATTAAGAGGCTCGCAGGGGAATGGTTCAAAAGGTGCGGACCCGCAGGTTCATCGTGCAGGAGGTGCGGTCATACCCGCAAGTTACCTGTTCAGTAAGTGCGAAACCCTAGTTCACTCACTTCAAGGAAGTGAAGTGCACTCACGTGGGGTATCTTATGTTTGGCCCGTGGTATTTACCCCGCCTTTTCTAATGCTATGGTTTTGGCCCGTGGTATAGGATCTATTTTAGCCCCGATTTGGATCCCTTGTATTGGTTATTGATGGTTTTGTCCCATGGTGTGAATAAGGGCTTGTCTATAAATAGGGAAGGAGATCACTTGGCTAATGTATCTTTTCAATTGAATATCTTAAGATCTGAAATATTGGGTTGTCAATGTAAAATGCTTGATCTAAATAAAAGTAATTTTGAAGGTAAACCTATGAAGTCGTGATCTCTTGGGCACATAATCAGATCTGTGGATCTGACTGACTGTGGCACATTGATGTACTGAAAATTTGGCCCTAATCAGAAGTCCGTAGGCAATCCGAAGGCGCAGTGCGTGGGTACACAGCGCAGTCAAAGGTGTAGTGCGTGGGTACATAGCGCAGTCAAAGGCACAGTGTGTGGTACGTAGTACAGGAGAAGGTACAGTGCGGGGCGCACACAGCACAGACAAGCACAAAGTGCAAGGTACGCAGGCGAGAAGAAGGCACAGTGCGGGTCTACGCAGAAAGTCAGAAGTGGAGGTGTGGATCTGAAGAAAAGTTCGCAGAGCAGAAGAACAACTAGTGCGGATCTGCGCAGTTCTGTCTCAGAAGAGTTGCGGATATACGCAGGCCCCTGTTGGTGAAATTGCGGTCTTATCTTGAAACAATTGTTGATTTTCTTTTATCGATTGGAGCAAAGTTCTCAGTTTAGATTTCTGGTATTCCTTTCTGTTTAAAGCATTCTGAAGAGTGGGTGATTCATTGGTTTATTGTATAAGGATATTGGGTGATTTTCATGTACTTGATGATTATTTGATGTTCATGGATTCAGTTTGAAAATTAATGAAACGTGGTCCCTAAAGAAGTAAAAAAGCAAAGGGGGTTGTAGCTCCCTTCCAGGAGATACTGGAAAACGAGAGAGAGTTGTAGCTCTCTGTAGATTGTAGCCTGCGTACTGAAAAAGGACTGCACCAGTACAAGATCATTGTAAAAGGAGTTTCTAATTGAAAGAAGATAGAGACTTATTGCAGCAGGTAATTTTCACCCACATTGGGTTTCCACCTTATATCTGGTGTTCTTGGGTGTGACTATCTATTTTTCTTATTCATGCTCATTATTTTATGGTACTAACATATACAAGTTAATGACCAATAAATTAATGAAGGCATATTGAAAAGAATTTGGTAATACTGATTCATCCCCCCCTCTTAGTATTATTTCCAACAATTGGTATCAGAGCCAGGTCCTTCTGAAGGAGCTTGATCGCTTGAAGGAAGATCCATCATCATGAGCAACTATGAGAGGGAAGCATCGATCAGACCACCGATTTTTGATGGGACAAACTTCGTATATTGGAAGGTAAGAGTTACTACCTATCTTCAATCTTTGGGTACAGAAGTTTGGGACATCATAGAAACAGGGTATACTTTTCCTTCAGCTACTCCTACAGATCCAGCAAAGAAAAAGAAATATGAAACAAATGCAAAGGCAGTCAATACTCTTCTAGGATGCCTATCTCAATCAGAATTTGTGAAGGTTATGCAGTATAAATCCGCAAAAGAAATATGGGACAAGATCGTTCTGAGCTATGAAGG
>APFE030900779.1:63651-77789 GCA_000404065.3 Pinus taeda | reverse complement strand
GGTAGCAAAAGGTTATTCCCAGGTGCGGGAATTGATTTTGGTGATATTTTTTCTCCTGTTGCCAAGGTAACTTCTATTAGATTACTTTTATCTGTTGCTGCTGCTTTTGATTTTGAGGTAGAACAGATGGATGTGAAGACAACATTTCTTCACGGGGATTTGGAAGAGGAAATCTACATGAAGCAACCTGAAGGCTTTGTGGTGAAGAGTAAGAAAGAACTGGTATGCAAGTTAAAGAAGTCTCTGTATGGGTTAAAACAGTCACCAAGGATGTGGTATAAAAAATTTGATACATTTATACGGGGACTTGGCTTCACTAGCAGCAAAGTAGATCACTCTGTGTATTTTAAATTATTGGTGACCGTGTTATTTATCTAGTCTTCTATGCGGATGATATGTTGTTGGTTGGAAAACACAAAGAAATTATCCAGGATTTGAAGACCCAATTGTCCTCCAAATTCGACATGAAAGATCTCGGTGCTGCAAACTATATTTTGGGCATGGAAATTAAAAGATATTAGGCAAAGAGGAAGCTCTGGTTAAACCAGAGGAAGTATGTCGAGACAATACTGTAGAGGTTTAATATGCAGGATAGTAAACCGGTGAAGATGCCTATTCCTGTAGGGGTGAGGTTATCTGCTGAACAGTGTCCCAAGGCACAAGAAGAGGAAGAGGACATGTCTCGTGTTCCATATGCAAGCGCAGTCGGTAGCTTGATGTATGCAATGTTTTGTACTAGACTAGACATTGCACATGCAGTGGGAGTATTGAGCAGGTTAATGTCAAAACCAGGGAAGGAGCACTAGATAGTAGTGAAGCGGGTTTTAAGGTATTTGTGTGGCATTAGTGATTATGGTTTGTGCTACCAAGGAAGACCAAGATTGGACAAAGTGTTGGATACTCATGGTTTTGTTGATGCAGACTGGGCTAGAGATCTGGATCAGAGAAGATCTACAAGTGGGTATGTGTTTAACCTATTTGGAGGTGCAGTCAGTTGGATGAGTAAGAAACAATATATAATGGCACTATCAACTACAGAGGCAGAATACATGGCAGCCACTCATGCAAGCAAGGAAGCAGTTTGGTTGCAGAGATTATGTTCAAGTATGGGGTTGGTACAAGGAGCTATAAGGATAGACTATGACAGCCAAAATGCAATTTTCTTGGCAAAGAACCCTGCTTATCATTCAAAGACAAAGCAGATTGATGTTCAGTATCACTTTGTGAGGGATATGATAGAAGACAAAAAGGTATTGTTGGTAAAGGTGGACACTTTGAAGAATACTCCAAATGGATTGACAAAATCTGTGAGCTCTGAGAAGTTCTCTTGGTGTAGAAAAACAATGGAGTGTTTCAGGGCTGGAAAAATGACTAAGCTCTCCTGTGGCCCCTTGTGGAAAGAAAAAACCAAGTGGGAGATTGTTGGGTTGTGTTATATTATTTCCATGACTAACCAACGTAATGAACCAGGGGGTTGGAGTGGGGGTGGAGCCTCCCTTTTGTTGCGCCGATTGCGCAGCGGGGGGGTGACAGGTGGGGCAGCAACCCCCCCTATCCGAGGGGTTTGAGGGGGGCGGGTAGCCCCCCTCTACGGGGTCTAGAGCAGCGGCCCGAGAAATTTTTTTTTGGACCCTATATTAGGTTGGGTGAACCTACCTATGGTTTTCGGTCCATGGTTTTGGACGCGATGGTTTTCAGTCCATGGTATTGGATGCTTCGGCATGTATAAATATGTATTGTAACATTGAAAGGAACATAATGAAAAATCAAGCTGGTAGTCCCAGTTTTAGGATCTAGTGGGAAATCTCTGTGTATATGTGTCTTACGTGTTATGCTCTCGCATTTTTATTTTTCCTGTGATTTAAAATTCATATAAAAGTAATTTCTGTACGGGGTTAAAACCTACAGAGGAAGCCAAGAGGGCTTTGGTCATATTTTGTCCCAAGTGCACTATAAAGCATCATATGAATGAATGTCCAATGCACTCCCTAGAAGTGTGTTTCATCTGTGAAGAATACCATCCTATGAATCAGTGCCCTTCCTTGCCCCGACTTAAAGATACATATCAAAAAGCCAAAGGAGACACTGAATCACTTTATTATATGAACCAAAGGAGGCCACATGGACCCATACCCTACCAGCAGGGAATGCAAGGGACATCCCAGACCTATTACGAACCCTATCGAGCCACTTCCATGCCTTCTTGGGGCCCCCCTACTCATCCTTCCTGGTCCACACCCCCTCCTTGGTCGTATCCTCCTCAATACCATGATTCTCCAGTTTCTCATTCGTTTCACTCTTATGCTTAGCCACAGCCTCAGTGGAATGGACCTCATCAGGGGTGGAGGCCCCAGTACAACTCTCCTCCCACTCATTTGTCTCCACTACCTACCTAACCACAACCCCATCTGCATCCATCTCAAATATACACCCCCACTCAACTACCTGTACCGCCATTTCCAAACCTACACATTGGAGTAGCTCAACCCAATCACAATGTTGAGGCACAACATGTCCAAATGACTCATCTTGGGCTCAATGATATTCACCATAGCTCAGGAAGAGTATTGCAAAAAAGAGATTATATTGAAAGCATTGAAGGACCACATCAAGCAAAAGAAGATTCAAAGGAGGATATCAAAGAACCATGGGCTATACTTGATGAAGAGAAGACATCAAAGTCAGAGATCGAGAAATCTCCTTCATGGTTACCATCGAATCCTCCATGTATTCAAGAGAAAAATCAGCAAAAAGAGGAAGATGTGAGGGTCGTGATAGAAGAAGATATGGAGAATGATTCAGATCAGCAAGAGGACCAAGGATATCAAAGCTATATTGAGATATGGTTTTAGATGGTCACTAAGTTGCAGCAATACTCTCTTCCTCAGCTATGCTTGATCCCTTCAAAGTCAAATCATTTGGTCTTTGAAATCTAGATATTTGTCAAGGTATGCATTTCAAGCCTCCACATCATTTTGTCTCTAATCTTGATGTGCACATGGGTCCATTGGAAGTATTCTTATACTTGAAAATGATTTTGTTTTTCAAGTAGGGTAGGGTAGAAAAAAAAAAGAAAATAAAAAAGAGAAAAAAAAATGAAAATGAGAAGAAAATAAAAATCTAAGGTGAAAACCTCCTCGGAGGCGCCTTAGATTGGCTCATTGATTGAAAACCTCCATGAGGCGGTCAATGGGTTGGAAAAAAGAAGAAAAATAAAAGAAAAATAAAGAGAATAAGATCTGTGGGTCAAAACCTCCCTTAGAGGCGCCCAGGGAAGGAAATTAGGGTGAAAACCTCCATGAGGCACCCTAGTTGTTTTCAAAGGAAAAAAGAAAAGAAAAGAACAAAAAAAAGGAGAAAGAAAACATGACTAATCTCTGTGAAAAATTGCAGGTTGCAGTGAATACGTTGCAGGAAAAGAGGGGCGCACAAAACGAGGATAGGAGTCTGTACCAGGCTCCAGGAAATCCCTTGAGACACTCCCTCCATGGCCACTCACCTCTCCTGGGATTTGGTCACATTCAGGTCAAGATTGGGCTTTCTACAAGAAGTTATGGGCTTTCTACAGGAAGTTCCATGCTTTTCTACAGGAAGTTCCACGCGTTTCTACATGAAGTTCTGAATTTCTACAAGAAACATCCTGTAGAACCTTCGTACGAATGAAATTCAATTTTTAAAGGGAATCTGATGGTTGGAATCTATTTTTTAGGAATCTATTTTTTAGGCCTGTAGCCACCCATTTTTCCATCCCTCGCCTTTCTCCATCATTTTTTCTACCTCATTGTGCTTCTTTCCTAAAAATTGTGTCTTCTACAGGAAGTTTTGTGTCTTCTACAGGAAGCCTACAAATAAGCCACAATTGATCTCTGAGGAGGACCCGAAGGCTGAGAATATGTCCATAAGGCCTGCACACATCCATGTTTCCATCCCTCACCTTTCTCCGTCATTTTTTCCACCTCATTGTGCTTCTTTCCTAAAAACTGTGTGTTCTACAGGAAGTTCATGTAGAAATTAAAGGAAGCTAGAAATGCATTTCAAAAAGGCAGTTTGCTGAGCATGATAGTTTCCTAAAGGGTTCATAAGCCCTCTTGCAATCTTCAAACTCCTCCTCCATCAATTCCATGTCTGCATCACAGCCCAAGATCATTTTTTCTTACCATGCAAAAGACTGCAAAATGCTTGGAAGAAAAAATACATAGTGTTGAAATTTGTTTTTTCCCTAACTTGAAAATCATGCATCCATTTGAAAAACCATTCTACGAGGAGTTGTACAGGGATGATGGAAACATGCCTGAGTAGTTTCAACCAATTCTAGTGCATTATTTCCAAGAAATCAGCCTCCATCACCTTCATCCATTTTTGCATTTTCTCCATATCCGTGCATCTATTTCAAAACTTGTTTCATGGAAAGATGCATATGGGCGATAGTAACCTACCCAAGCAGTTTCAGCTAATTCTCATGCACGGTTTCCGAGAAATTGACCTCTGTAATCTTCAGCCATTTTCCATTTTTCTTGAAATCTGTGCATCCATTGACCACCATTTCGCTATGGGAGGTGCATAATGATGATAGAAACATGCTCAAAAAGTTTCAGATCGATCTGATCTATCGTTCGGGAGAAATGGAGAAAACAAGTTGCTATCCTGTGAAAATTCAACATTAGCAGCTTGAAGGTGCAAGTTTGAACGTGGAAACGAACTCCTGTAGTGTAGATCCAGCCAGAGGATACCTGCACAAGGAATATATCCATGAATCAGCAACCAAGCCATCATGAAACCACATAAACAAATGCATGCAGTAGAAGGAAGGGCCACAACAAAGACATTCGACTTCTAGGTACGTGACTAAACTCGTTCCTCTGATTGCATGAATGTAATTTGAAAACTGCTTGAGCAATGAGATGGTTGTGATTAAAAGAATCGGTGGCCAGCTAACTAGTCACCCTCATCCAGTTTAAACAAGCTCGGCGGGTGAATACGACACGTGTGCTCAGCCATCTCAGGAGGAAATCTGGAAACAAGTAGTGGTGACCGTTTAAGCTTCAGTGCGATTGATGGAGGTGATTACAAGTAGAGAACAAATAGTTATACACTGCAGTGGGGACCAACAGTCTACATGGGGCCAACGTGCAGTGGCCAGCTCACCCTCCATCAACGGAAATCTCCATCAAATAGCCAATCAAACTCTCACCTTTGTTTTTTACAGTTTATCATCGTCCTTGCAGCTGCAACAAGCTCCATACTAGCTCCATAGTAGCAAACCATGCTTTCTTGGCCATTTTTTTAAACCCTCCTACTTATTGGCATTCTACAGGAAGAAGTTCTACAGGAAGTACGACACAACTTTCAAAAGCAGGGAAACTTGGCCTTTTCTTCGTCAAATTTGGAGTTCTGAGAGAGGTAGGATCAAAAACACTCTTCCATGCATGGTATGTTTGAAAAAGGTGGTGAATTGAACTATCTTAATTGGGGAATCATAGAGCCTATGAGTTGAAAATAATAGTTTACTTGTGTATTGCACGAAATTTCCCAGTTTTTCTTTATCAAAATTCTTCTCCACGTTTCCGGTCTAAAATTCTCTTATAAGGAAGGCATATGTAGCTGTGAGAGCCAGTCTGTGGATGAAAATTTTAAAATTTGCATATTTGAATGTGTCCTGAAAACAAAACTTGGTCTCTATCCTCTGACTGTAGAAGCGAAATGCCTCCTCTTATAACAAGACAGCTAAAGGATTTTTAATGTCCTTGAGATCTCTTTCTACCAAAAAAAGAAAAGAACAAACTTGGACATGGACTTTTGCAGGTATTAAGGAGGTTTTCTAGAAAAGAGAACAGAAGAACAAACTTGGTCAAAGTCTTTTGCAGGCATGAACATAATTGTTAAAACATAGTAAGGTGTCATATCATAATTTGATGTAGGTGATCCAGGATTGTAAAGGGATGGAAATCTTAAAGTTGGTGGGGGACTTGTAGAATGGAATTAGAGTCTCACATCAAAGGAGAGACATGAATATTCTATTATAGATCTAAGCTAGTTTGGAATTGTCCAAATCGAGAACAGGGGAACAATACTTTGAGAGTGCTTCTAAAAGTGATCAGGCAGGGAATGCAAAATTTCTTACTGTGACAGATCAAGCTTGGCAGATGACAACCGGCTACAGCTAGAAGGATTAATCGAAGGTGACCAAAATTGTACAAATGAAGGTTTAGCAAACATTGGTGTGACTTAAAATTGAGCATAAGACTAATGAGATGAAATAAGTGTAAGGTGGAAATCAGTCATAGGATTGGACCATTCAAGGCCTGTAATTAACCGATCAGGAACAGTAAGTACAATGAACAGGTGGGATCTTTTACATGATCAAGAGACATACAAGGAGCTAAATAAAAGCGAGAGGGGGAGGCCAAGGCTGGATACTCAAAGAACTAATGTCGATGAGTTAGTGGAAGTGCTGAAGAAAAATAAAGGATGGCAAGGAAGAAGAACACATTGAAAAAGATGAGAAAACCAATGATGAAGAAACGAAAGACATTCAAGCAAGGAAAGAACAGAGAGAAGGATCTCTAGGCCCTTTTCTAGTTTTATATTTTCCTCTTGAGAGATGGACACATAGTTTTGCTATGTCACTTAATGGAAGTTGAGAGATGGACACATAGTTCTGCTATGTCACTTAATGGAAGTTGAGATATGTCTCCCTTCCCCGTCATGTTTAAAATATCTATCCATTCATCTCTAATGGTTTTCAATAAAAGGGCTTCCAAGGTTTCCTCGTCTAAATTTTTCATCTTTTCCCTCTTTAATTTGTATTGAAACATCTCAAAAAAATCCTCGAATTTCTCATCTTCTTTTTGCATAATTTTGAATACCTCATCCTTATGATTGGTAGGCATACAATAATCCAAGTACCTATCTAAAACTGCTTGCCTCATATCATTCCAAATCCTAATCGATTGAGTGACTAATCCCATAAACCATTTAAGAGCATCCCTTTCAATGTTGAAGGGAACAATTTGAGTTTCTGAGAGTCTTCTAGATAGTCATAGGTTCGTCATAATACTTCAAACTCAAATAGAAATGTTTCAGGATCCTCACTTCGCAATCCATAAATGTTTGGGAGGACGGATGGTGAAATATTTTTCATTATTGCATGGATCTCTTCGTTTAGTATAGGGAATCCAAATGAATTATCTTCTTCCCTATTTCCTCTAACTCCACTATTGTTACCTCTACCTCCTCCATTATTTCCTCTAGTTTTACCTCTACCCCTTCCTCCAAATAGTGAAAATTATCCATCTTGCTCTTCCTGTGCCATGATAGTTTTGTCAGAATATTTTGGCTCTTCTATTAAAGGCTAATGAGAGAGAGTTTCTACCTCCTGTTCTTCTCTAGGTAATTCTACTTCTTCAACTGCAATAGGCTCACCTATGGAGGTGAAGAAGGGTTCTTCTCCTAGGTCAGATTTAGTAGATGGAGTGTGAGAATCTTCTAATTTAGTTGTTCCCCATTGAATTCCAGGAATCCTAAGCGTGGGAGTATGAGTCTAGGATGGAGGTGTATCTTGTCTATTCCTTGATGTAGTTGGAGTTGTAAAAGTCAAACTTTTTCCCCTAGCTATAAACCTTCCCCTAGAATCTCTTTCTCTATGCATGTCATTTTTTTGTTTTTGGTGATGTTAATTGGGCTAATAATTCTTTTTCTGGTCCTCCATATCACACTAGGTGTAAGAGGAGAGCATACTCAAGAAATTATTGGGCCAATAATTCTTTTTTTGTTCCTCCAGGTGACACTAGGTGCAAGAGGAGAGCATACTCAAGAAATTATTAATTCCCCCCCTTTCTTTTGAATGGAAGAGATAGGCTACCTAGTCACAGTTCCCTCACATTGGCACCAAAATGTTTAGTCAATTTAGTGTGTCCTAAATTGATACATAATTTATCAATCCGAGAGTCGTGAACTGACGAGGTCTAGTGCACTGAATGTGCTAGACAACCCTTTTCTTACCTCACTGTTTTTAGTTTTATCTTGTTTTCGGATTTTGTTTTGTTGGTCTCCTAAAGTGGTTTAATGCAATGCAAATCCTAATCTACTATTAAAGAAAAAGTTTAAGAATACATTTTAAAGATCAAGTGTGAATGCAGAGTTGGAGACAAGGCTTATCCTCTTTCTTCTTGCGATAATTTCCAAACTTTGAACTTAGGAGATCTTAAAACATGATGTCTACAAAATCAGAACTTGAATGAGAGTGTGAATATGTAGCTATATAATGGAAACTAAAAATGAAGTACTGAAAATGAGATTACTAACTTTGTTGTTCATCCTAATTGCAAAATTGAAATCTAATAAGCTACTACAACTTAAACCAAAAAGTAAAGAAACTGGAAACTAATGATTAGTCAATGGTTTCATCCATAATCACAACATTTTTCCAATTAACTTCTAAAACGGGGTTAAGCTAAGGGCTCTGGAAATATCATCATATGGTATGAAATAAATGACATCTAAATTATCTAATTGCACACTAATGAAAGCAAAGCCAACTAATTCATCTATAAACACAATATTTTCCCAATTAACTTCTAAAATGGGGTTAAGCAAAAGGCTCTGGAAATATCATCATATAACATGAAAGAACTGACATCTAAATTATCTAATTGCACACTAATGAAAGCAAAGCCAATTACTTGATCTATAATCAGAATATTTTGCCAATGAACTTCTAAAACAGAGTTAAGCTAAAGGCTCTGAAAATATCATCATATATCATGAAAGAACTGACATCTAAACTATCTCGAATAGTAAACAAACCTCACAAAGTAAAAGCATAAACATCTGAAATTGAAAACTCAGTTTCAGCAGAGGAAGTAAATCTCAATAACACCACTTGATGCAAAAATTACACTAAGAAGCTCAAGCATAACTAGACTTAAAGACCTATTCTAAAATGCACCTATGAATGTTAGTAAAAAATATGACAAGCTGCAAAACATATACAAGGTTAGAATGATTAAGATCATAACCAAAACATGAGAAATATACAATTCGAATGAGAGAAAATATACATGAAAGCTATACAAAAACAAAAGAAGGACCTCACCTATGTAGGGGTCCTCTACAGATCTTCGGACTAGCATGTTGTTACTTCAAACTACGCTTAAACAGACCTGTGAAAATATATTTTGTATTATGAAAAACAAGGTAATATGCCTCTCACTTACAGAACAACAAAATAACACTATAAAAACAATATCCAGAACATCCTATTTACATTGAAAATGCTGGTATTTATAGAGAAAATGGATAACTGTATCTCAAAGAAATTTCTTCAATGATAGACACGTGAACTGGTCAAAATCGGAGGATTCAGAATGTCGGTTCCCATGAGAAGTAAATCTATGCGAGGTGGATGTTGGAGTACGTTATGTAGATGGCATACAGGTGCAGAAATGGATCCATGAGTTTAGGAACAACTTTAGGTTTCTTTTGCATACAGGAATAGAGTTCTAGTTGGCATAGAACTCTCCATTGACATCCCTTTGACCGACACCTTTCCTTCCAAATCTGGATAAGTAAATAGGACCTCATCCATGTATGAACAATTCCTAAACTACCAATGTGTCTCATTCCTCCTATTGACACTTGTAACCTATAAAACAATGGAAATGGCTGCGAAACTACCAATTAGCCATGAAAAGTGGCTACATTCTGTAGCTGATAAGCAAAACCTAGGTCAAATAGCACACCTAATGATATAATTTGAAAATCACTCAAATACACTCTTGAAATCAACATGTAACAACTTTTGATAGCATAGGATGAACTAACATGGGAAAATAGAAGAGAAAGGGTTTAAGAAAATGCTTGGAAGAGAGGTAGTTTTGGGGCTCAACATTGCCCATAGTGAAAATATTAAGGACTTATGTCAATTCTTTGATTTTGATCAACAGTTCTTTTAATAATCTTGATGAGATTCTCATTAGTTGACTCTACTAAGCCATTTCCTTTAGGATAGTAATTTGCAGAGTAATTTAACTTAAAACCTCTCTTAGGAGCAAATTCAACTATACTATTCCTAGAAAAATAAGATGCATTATAAAAAATAAGTGCATTAGGTAAACCAATCCTTGTAATGATGAACTGATCAATAAATTCAATAATAGCATCAGAATTGGCTACCTTTAGTGGAATTTCTTCTACCCACTTTGTGAAGTAGTCCATGGCGGTGACGATATATCTGTGTTTCTTGGAAGAATGTGGAGCAATCTCTGCTATAATATCAAGCCCTCATTGTTCAAATGGTTGCTCAATGTTTACTAGTTGTAGAGGAAGGCTAGCTTCCTTTGTCTTCCAACAACACTTTGGCATATATTACATTTCCTTACATAGTCATGGGCATCTTTAAACAAAGTGGGACAATAATATTCCGCATGTAGTATTTTGTGAGTTGTAGTGTCTCCTCCAAAATGTCCACTTGCTGGGCCATCATGCAATTACTGCAAAACCATTCGCGCTTCAGTTTTTTCAAGGCATCTTAATAAAATTCAATCATAATTTCTCCTGAATAACACATTATCAATGATTTCAAAGTGTTTGGCTTTCAATCTTAAGGCACATTTGTTTTTGTAACTGAAATTAGGGGAAGCATATCCATTTTTCAAGTAAAAGATTAGATCAACATATTGAGATTCAGAATTAATGATACTTATCTCATTTATTTGTGCATTATTGTCTGAATCTTCATGTTCTTGAATATTAGAAGCTCCTGCCAATAACTTGCAAAAACCTTGCCCTCTAACAATTTTCGTTGGTTCAATATCAATATCATACTCCTGTAAAGCTGTTACCTAGTTAGCTCTCTTCTCTCCTACTTCCCTTTGAACTAGCAATTGTCTCACTGCAGAGAATGGAACTATTAATTTTGTGTGTGTTTTTAGGAGAAATGGTCTAAAGTGTTTCATAAATTTAAATATAGCGAAATCTTGTTTTTCAACTTCAGAATACTTGAGTTCAGCACCTTGCAAATTAGAACTAATGAAGGATATTGGTGCTTCTACTTGTTGGTCATTGATCTATGTTAATATAGTAGCGTAAGATGTTTCAGTGGACAAAGTATACAAAATAAAATGACTAGAAAAATTTGGAGTATTTAATGCAGGAGCATTAATTATTGCTTGTTTGATTGAGTCAAAAGCCTCTTTTTCATTATGTCCCCATTTGAAAAATGAATTTTTCTTAATCATAGATTGCAAGGGAAAAACTATATGAGAGAAGTGAGGAACAAAACTTTTCACAAAATTTATTTGTCCCAAAAATGATTCCGTAGATTTCTTATTGTGTGGCAAAGGAATATCAGAAATCTCTTTTATCCTATCTGGATCAATGTATATGCCATCTTTCGATACAATAAACCCTAAGAGTTTACCTCCATTAAGAGCGAAGAATGATTTCTTGGGATTTAAAGAAATCCCATACCTTTTACAATGTTCAAATATTTGTTTTCAATCATGCAAATAATTGCTCCTTTTCTTAGAATAAAAAGTTATGTCATCTAAGTAAACAACAACTATCTGATTGATCAAACCTTTGAAGGCTATATCCATGGCTCATTGGAAAGTAGCTCTAGGATTTATCAAACCAAAAGGAATTTCCTGATAAGAATATGTTCCCCATTTAGTCTGGAATGTCTTCTTTAGTCTATCTTCTGGATGTACTAGTATCTAGTTGTATCTTGAAAAACCATTAAGAAAGGACATCAACTATGAGTCACCTAATGATTGAAGTATCTGTTCCATGGTTGGAAATGGAAAATTATCTTTCTAACATGCTTTATTCAAATTTCTAAAATTTATACCAACCCTAATATCACCATTATTTTTCCTTATAGGTACTAAGTTTTAGACCCATTTAGAATGTCTGACTCGTGTTATCACTCAGGTTGTCCCTAGGCTCCTGTAGGGATACGGCCGAGGTAACCACAAACCAATATTTGGATTGCAGGTTCTAGCCCACCTGCAATCATAGAGGGCTCTCTCTTAATGTCTTAACTTTGATGATGATGATTTGAGGCTAACTATTGGGTTCAGGGCTTTTGTTGTTTTGTTTGGATGGAAGGTGCATGTATTGAAGATAACTCCAAACAGAGAGGCAAGGTAAAGTGTGATAAGTTTCAAACCATTGGGCATGGAGTCATGGATTAAGGCTTGCTATTGCGTTTTCTTGGTCAGAAGAGGATTGTGGAGCAGGATAGCCACACATGAAACAATTCTCAATTTAATGAAAGGATGGAATGATGGTCAGGGATGAAAGGCAATCAATAATCTTTCATCAAAACTGACAGAGAGGGGAAGTGAATGAATGGTTGTCTAGGAGCAGTTAAGAATTCCTAAACTGTCATTCATAAGTGAAAGAAACAGCGTAAACAAGATCATTTAAGTATGCATGTTCATAACTATTCCTGATGAAAACATGAAAAATTGTAGAAATTGAGCCTAAGGTGCAGCTAAGAAAATACTAAACTATTCTTCTTTTCTGCAATTTAGATGGCGGAATGATGATAAAACAAACATGAAAAACTAACAAAGTTAAGAAGCACTTATTGAACCATGTAGAAGCACAAGAATTCCACAGTCATTCCTCCGCCAATTTAAACACAGCAGACAGTTTCAGAATCCATGCTTTCTATAGTCTTTGATTATAGAAAGCATCACAGTTACAGTGCGAGTCTCTGTTTGAGAGAAAAATTGGAATAACAAAGATCAAGCTACTAATCAACCACCAACCAACCAACTCCTACTCCATTTTTCAGGGTGGTATATATAAGCAAAATATCTGAAGTCATTTATTACAACTGACCTAAACAGGTCTGCGGGAAAAAGTTTTTTCTAAAACCTAATTGTTGCCAGAATTAAATGCAAGTAAGTCCTTTGGGCTCCGCCAGAGGCAGTTGAATCAAGCTGAGTTGATGAGGTGTCTTGTGTGGCTTAGTGCAGTGGTTCTATGATAACGGTGCATTGAGTTCTGGTCCACTAATCTCCTGTGAGTTCAATGTGCAGTCATTTGTGCTAGTGAGCCTTTAATGCGTCTTCAATTGCTTCTTGACTTTCAGAGATTTCGTTTTAATGTTGGATTTGCCTCAAGCCCTGAGAAAATATTATCTGATACACTTTTCTGCTACATTGATGGTCTTCGTCGCCTCGTGATACTCTTCGAAATGCTTTTTGTCTGTATATTTGATCTGATACTCTTTAATCTTTATTCCTGGTCTCTCTCTATCTTCAAATACATTAAATTTGGCAAAATCGAGCATTTTCGGGCCTTTTTGGTGCAAAAAGGGCCAAGGAATCAAAATATTCCCTAAAGATTCCCCAATATGGCCCATTTCCCATAGCGATGCGCTAATCCGTTGATCGCGCATCAAAAACTGCCTCCGTTTCTCATTCCGGAGCTCCGAAGCTCGACTTTCGCGCTTGCGCAAATTTCTGTTTTTTTGGCTGCTGACGTCAGCATGACGTCAGCTATACGGCGTATGACATCAGCATGATGATGTCAGTAGTGGGGTCCTCTGGTACGGATATGATGTCAGCATGCTGACGTCATCAAGGTGACGTGGTAGTACGGCGGGGTGATGTGGCAGTGACACGTGGCAGGGTGATGTGGGTCGGGCGCAGGCAGTGTGAGGTGATGTGGAGGCGACGTGGCAGGGTGACGCGGCAGTCCTGTTACGTGAGGGGAGGGCGGTTTTGGCCTGTGCATCGAGCTGCCTTTGGTATGGAGGTGGTTTCTGTCAGGGGTGGCCCGATGCAATAGGAGGCTGCCACCTCTCCCGGTGTACGACGGTAAAACCGTCGGACATCGGGTGGTAACCTACCACTCCAATAGGGCGCTCGATATGAACAAGGGCCGTCGGATCTGGGAGGGGCTATCCGACAGTGGACGGGAAAGGGAGATGCGCGGAGTTTAATAGAAGAGCGCGCGCATTAAAATTTAATTTTCCACGGCGCGGTGGGTTTGAACTTTAGTTTAAGGGTTAATGGGTTTTGGCGCGTTGGAAATTTATTAAACAAACATTAATAATTTCCAAAGAAAATGTGCGGAGCAACAAGGTTCTGTTTCGAAGAAACAAAATCATTATGGGAATGTAC
>APFE030900779.1:14897-33557 GCA_000404065.3 Pinus taeda | reverse complement strand
GCAAATGTGACAGGTGAGGTGTTACAAGATGCTTTGATTCTTTCTTTCGAAAATATTACTGATTCCTGGGTGGAGATTTTGGACAATTTTGTTTGGGTGATGATAAACCCTTTAAAATTGTTGGAATGGGTAAGGTTCTTGTAAAACAACAAAATGGAAACCAATGGCTACTAAAGGAGGTAAGCCATGTTACAAATCTGAAAAAAAATCTGATTTCAATAGGGAAATAAGGTGGTGAAGGTTGTGTGGCAACTTTCACAGATAAATCTTGGAAGGTCACCAAAGGAGCCTTGGTAATAGCAAAAGGCGAAAAGGTTGGTACATTGTATTTATGCAATGGTATTTCTAACTTTGTTAATGATTTAACTTCCAAAGGAGCAGATGCAGCATTATGGCATCATAGGCTCAGACACATGAGTGAGAAGGGGATGAAGATCCTTCACTCAAGGAATTTGTTGACGAGTTTGAAGAATGTTGATTTGGACTTCTGTGAGAATTGCATTTATGGAAAATAGAAGAGAGTCCGATTTCTCAGAGTTGGGAAAGAAAAGAAGAGTGAAAAATTAGAGCTTGTGCATACATATGTATGGGGACTTGCTCAGGTATCATCTCTCGGTAGCTCTCGTTATTATGTTACTTTTATTGATGATGCAACTAGGAAAACTTGGATTTATTGTATTAAGAATAAATCTGATGTGTTTGATACTTTCAAGAAATGGAAAGCTTTGGTTGAGATTGAGATAGGAAAGAAATTGAAGTGTCTTAGATCAGACAATGGAAGTGAATATTGCAACAGTGAGTTTGATAGGTACTGTTCAGATCATGGAATTCACAGAGAGAAGACAGTTCCAAGAACACCATAAGAAAATGGTGTGTCAGAAAGGATGAACAGAACAATCATGGAGTGTACAAGGTGCATGAGATTGCATGTAGGATTGCATTTACAATTTTGGGTAGATGTTGTAGATACTGCTATTTATATAATAAACAGAGGGCCTTCAAGTTCCTTGGATGGTGGTGTTCCAGAGGAAGCATGTACAGGTAAAAAGGTAAACTACTCTTTTTAAAGCCTTTTGGTTGTGAGGCCTTCGTCCATATTAATAAAGAAAATAGAACAAAGCTTGAGGCAAAATCAAAGAAATGTACCTTTATTGGATATGGTGTTAATGATTTTGGTTATCACTTATATGATTATGAAGATCACAAAATCATTAGGAGTAGAGATGTAATATTCAATGAAAAGGTCTTGTATAAGAATCAGTTGCATGAAAAGAAACAGGAAAAAGAAAACAAGGAATACACAGTTCTTTATGAGATCACTGAAAAAGTAAAGGTGCCTGAAAATAATAATAATCAACAACCACAACAACAATAACCAACACAACAGCGACAGGCACCCCAAACACCTAAAAGTAGTGTTAGAAGATCTACCAGGATAAGTAGACCCCCTGAATGATACTCTCCTTCATTATATTATTTATTGTTGATTGATTTTGGTGAACCTGAATGTTATGAAGAAGCAATGCAAGTTGAAAGCAGGAAGAAGTGGGAGCTAGCCATGGAAGAAGAGATGGACTCCTTAATGAATAACCAGACTTGGGACTTAATCAGGTTGCCTGCAGGTAAAACTACATTGCAGAATAAATGGGTTTACAGGCTGAAGGAAGAAGATGGAGGAAAACAGAGGTACAAAGCTAGACTTGTGGTGAAGGGGTCTGCATAGAATAAAGGTATTGATTTTGATGAAATATTTTCTCCTGTTGTTAAAATGAATTCAATTAGAACTATTCTAAGTCTAGTAGCAACTGAAGATTTGCATCTTGAGCAGTTATATGTAAAGACATCCTTTTTCCATGGGGATTTGGAGGAAGATATATATATGCAGCAGCCACAAGAATATGAGGTAAAAGGGAAGGAGAAAATAGTGTGCAGGTTGAAGAAGAGCTTGTATGGCTTAAAACAGGCTCCAAGGTAGTGGTATCTAAAATTTGACAAGTTTATGTTTGAACAAGGTTATACTAGATGTCACTTTGATCATTTTGTTTATCTGAAAAAGCAAAATGATTGCAGCTATATTATATTATTATTGTATGTAGATGGCATGCTTGTTGCAGGGTCTAACATGAAGGAAATAAATGTTCTGAAAAGAAAATTGACAAATTCATTTGCAATGAAGGATTTGGGAGCTGCAAAACAAATCCTTGGTATGAGAATAACTAGAGACAGGAAAAATCACAAACTAATATAGTCTCAGAATGAGTACATACAAAAGGTGTTGAAAAGATTTAATATGCACAATGCAAAACTAGTTAGTACACCTTTTGTTATCCATTTTAAACTTAGTAAGGAAATGTGCCCAAAGACCCAAGAAGACATGGATTATATGTCTAAAGTTCCTTATGCATCAAAATTTGGAAGCTTAATGTATACAATGGTCTGTACAAGGCCTGGTATTGCACATGTTGTGGGAGTTGTAAGAAGGTACATGAACAATCTAGGAAAGGAACATTGGATGGTAGTGAAATGGATTCTTAGATATTTGAAAGCTACCACAAATCAAGCATTATGCTTTGGTGGTTCAAACATTTCTATACCGGGATATGTTGATGAAGATATGGCAGGTGACAGAATAACAGAGGAGCACTACAAGATATGTATTTAATGTAGGTGGAACAACTGTCAATTGGGTTTCAAACATCCAAAGTGTTGTTGCACTTTCAACAACAGAAGCAGAGTATGTTGTTGCTACAGAGGCTAGTAAAGAAATGATTTGGTTACAAAGGTTTATGGGTTAATTGGGTAAGGAGCATGATATGGGCATGTTATACAGTGATAGCCAAAGTGTCATTCATCTTGGAAAGAACTTAGCGTTTCACTCTAGGACTAAACACATACAAATCAAGTACCATTTCGTACGATCAGTGTCGGAAGATGGAGAATTTAAGCTAGAAAAGATACACACTAGCCAGAATCCTGCAGATATGTTAACAAAAGCTGTAGCCAAGGAGAAAGTGAGAATATGCTCAATTTCAATTGGTCTTCAAGTATGATGAAGAAGATGAGAAACAACCAGGTTCAAAGAGAAGTCATTGTCTAGCAAAAGAAGTAGGGGTGGAGTTGCTATAATCAGTCTCCAAGTGGGAGATTGCTGGGTGTGGAGCTTGATTATCTTCTATGTTCAAAGGTATTACCACATTGGACCCCAGTGAGAAATGAGATGGCAATTCCACCCACAAAATATTTACTGTAGGGGGGTTCTAGGGGGGGCAGTTGCAACCTTTTGGGAGCCCCCCCTGGTGGGGGGTTTCAAGGATAACGCCCTCGAAGCTAAAAATAGATGTAAAATTGCCTTGTAAATGTATAGTAATTTCTAGTCAATCTGGGTCGTTCATTCGGTGGAGATCTAACAGTAGAGGTTATGTTTAATTTAGGGTTTTTCACCCTAGAAGGCAACCCCTCACTATATATGAGGGAATTGTATTGCCTCCATGTAGATCTATATTCTGAGTGAGAAAGAGAGAGGAGATTGAGAGCAAAGAGGGTGTTACAGCGGATCTGCTATAGGTTGTATCTCTTCAGTTTGTTGGATAATATAAAAGGAAGGACTGCTTGTTTCTCTGTGGACATAGCCCAAACTGGGTGAACCACATATATCTGTGTCTCTCTTGTTTTATGTGTTTCTGTGTTTATATTTATGCAATATTTTATGTGTTCCATTTCTCTGTAATATATAATTTTCTAACATATACTTTTACTTCTGGTATTTATAAGAAAATCTCCTGTTCACTTTCATTATCCGAATTGGGTAAGATAAAGTCCCACATTCCATGACATTCAACTGTTTCATCTTCTTCAATTTCTTCAGTTGATAAAATTGTATCTTCATCTTCATCATCATCAAGATCAGATTTGACATTAGATATAGCATTAGGCGGTTTAATATTAGTTGACTGATTCCTTTTAAAGTTCCTAAATGGTTTTTTCGTAGAAGTCTCAGCTACATGCTTTTTAATTTCCACCATTTCATTACACGTAGTTTTAAGAACCTTTTGTAAACCATCCATGTCATATGGATCCTTGATTGCTTTCTTTTTTGAAACAACTCTAAAGGTAACTTTTTTGGATTTCCTTTCCTCAAGAGTGTTTTTATTTTTGAAAGCAAGGATACATTTTTCAACAGCTAATGCTAATGTTGGTTTAGTAGCCCTATCAACGAACATGGCTATGTTTGAATGCAAGGTAGATATATACCATTCATTTCAAACTTCCTCACTAGGCTTGGATGTTGCATGAATTTTATTCAACAGCTTATTAAAGCGTGAGTTGAAGTCATTGATGGGTTCCTTTGATTTAGACTTCAGATTGGAGAGATCATTAATCAAAGTGGCAGTAGACTATCTTCTCCAAACTTAGTTGGAAATTGTTCCTCAAAAGCATCCCAGCGATTGATGGACCCTGGTGGCAATGAAAAGTACCATGATCCTACCGCTCCTTGTAGAGTGTATGGAAATAGACTAACAATAGCATCTTCTTCCATTACTCCATTAAAGTTGATTGATAACATGAAATTGTTTTTATGTTCTTTCGCTAACAGGCCAATGTCAAGATTAAATTTTGGTAACCATTCTTCAGAATTAGCTAGAAATTGGCCCAAAGGTGCAGGCATTCTATCCACTCCTAGATTCGTCCATGGCCTTGGTTGAGGTTGATTATGTGCCATCGTTGAGATAACAGTACAAGAGGGTGATGAGGTAGTTGAAAGTGATTGGGTAAAGGATGTTGAAGTTCCTATACCTTTTTGAACTATGATCTGAAGTTGGGAAATGGATGGATGACATTGCAGTGGTATAGATGGAATGGATGACGATGAGGACAAAGTCTCACTGTTAGATTCTGATTGTGTCTTCCTAGCCCTATCTTGTCTTGGCAGAGGGAATTCAACTGGTGGAATAACAATTTTTTCACTCTACGCTCTAGTAAGGGGCTGTGATGGGATATATTGCGAAGTCACACTGCCTTGGGATAACTAAAACTATTATTGGGATATCGAAAACCCTTGGAGTCTATGAATCAAAGATTGTACTTTAGGTGGTTCAAGAGAGGAATTTTCTGGTGTGTTTAGGGTTTTAGTAGTGGGTGTTGTATTTTTCATTTTAACTTCTCACTTAGAAATAGGAGATTTAGAATGTGAAGGATAAGATGGAGGAGATGGTGAGGGAGTTATACTCCTATAATGGCCTATGGATTTTGATTTTCTCACCATTCACAGTCAAGCCCTCCTTCTAGTGCCAAAAATGTTTATGCCTCTAAAATCGTAGCACCAACATTGGGGGATAACCACTTAGTCCGGTCCCAATAATGTGTGGTTTAATGAATAAGTGTTTTAAAATGTATATGAAATATGGTAAATTGTTTAATCTATGACTTTAAAATATACAAATATACCTATGTAACCTGGTTAATAAGAAGGCAATTTTCTATAATTCCTAGCAGACAAACAATCATATAGATGATTTTCTTATCTATAGAAAGATGCATTTAAATAATGATTACATTGTTTAAGAAATTAAACAAAGTAATTAGAAAAAAAAACATATTTCATGACATGATAATATATATTGTTGACATATATCTCTGGTTTAACAATTCTAAACCATTCAAAAGTGACTCAATATAGAATTTCTTGAAGCATATGAATACATCAACAATAGAAAATTAAATGAAATGCTAATTAAATCAAGACAAAAGCAACAATGATAGAAATACCACATGCATTTGAGCCTTGATACAGAAATAAGATTTCAGTTCCACCTCTTTATTCTAGAAACTTCCAGGAGATTCAAAAATGTAGGTCTTGAAAAAGTTCTTTCACAAAAATCTGAAACCTTGATCCATTGCTCATAAAAAATAAATTTAGAAGTGCAGAAGTGCAACTTCTCAAGTCTATTTTTTGTACAAATTGAGGACCCTTTCTTCAATAACATGAAAGGGTTTATATAATAGAGTTAAAACAAACTGTTAACAAAAATTAATTAGAGTTGTTGGAACTACAAACATTAAAATCTAGGATTTGAATTGAAAAAATAGTAGTGCAATTTCCTTCGAAAAGATTCATTGTATCTATTTCTTCTCCTATCTCTACAACTCACAAATTGAGAGTATGCTTTGAATTTCCGGTTGCTGACTCATCCTGAAGTGTAGGTGTCTCATGTGTGTGGCATCTGAAAGCTCCGGCACCATGCGATCAACAACATCGGCAGGGAATTTGATGGTCATCTGTTAGCTGTGCGGCTTGACTAAAAGGGACCAATAAGAATCCCAGGTCAACCTTACTACTCTGCTGATTTTTTCATCTTTAGTAGCCAAATCTTGTTTCCATTGATTTTCTAACAGTTTTGCTTTTGGAAGCTTCCTTGGGGAACAATTAGAAAACAAATTGGCTCCATATAAATTATCATTTACTAGCTCAATCACATTGTTCATGGTAGCCCTAGCTCTCGAAGTAGCCCTTTTTTCCTTTATTGGTTGTGTTTCCCATTCCGAAAATAATATTTATTTATGCGACTCTTGAATGTTTGGTAAGTTAGTAGCTCTTCCTTCCACTGTGCTTTCCCAGGAGAGGAAATTTGTGACATTATCATTTGTGTCCTCAAATTCTAATATGGTATTGACTTCTTGATCGATCAATGATGTAGTGATAATGCATAATGGATTTACAAGTGATATTTCATGGAAAAGTATATTGATATTTTCCAAAAAGGCCTTACTTTCTTCTAGGGATTCCTTCTTAAAGTCCTCAACCTTATGATAATCTCAGAACTGTTCTATGTATAGTTGTAGCTCTCAAATTTTCTCCTCTTTAGTCTTCATTCCTTGTCGATGTGTCAATTGAAGTTGTTCGAGTTGTTGGGACAACTGTTGTTGTTTTTGGATGGCATGTTGGTCGATCTTTTGTTTCTCCAGGTTTAATTGAACTTTAAGTTACTCATTCTTTTGCTTTTCTTCTACCAACTATTCCTCAAGCTGATGAATCTTTTGTTGTTCTACTGTTGATTTCTCCTCAAGCTGAGTAATCCTTTGATATTTTTCTTTGATCAATAGATTAACTTCAATGTTCTTATCAATTGTGGTAGCTACGTATGTCCCTACAGATTGATATAATTTTGCGAAATCTTCAAAAGGATTGACCTCTAAAGCCTTCCATATAACATTCATGAATTCAGATTGAGGAGTTGTGGATGATGTCCTCAATATTTAATGTAATTTCTCTTGAAGGATTTTCAGGGATTATTTCAATATTTTTCTGATCCATGTCTATATTGGGTGTCCCTTCAATTGAACTATCAGTAACGATGGGTTGTTGTGTTGCGGGTGATGCTGATGCGATAATGTTTTTGGGTTTGTTCTAGCTTTTGATCTACTGATCAAACTGCTCCCATTTTCTAATCAAGATGGGGTCAATATTAACATTTGCGCTAAGGGGTTCATTATTTTTTTCAGTTGTTTCCCCTTCCTCGTAAATCTCTTCAATAGTTTGTTCCCTACTATGCTCTGTTTGTTGAAGAGTAAGGGTAGTATTCAATAAATCTAGAGGGAATGTTTGTAACCTCCGTGTCCTGTATTCCATGAATTTATCCATCTTCTTGTCTTCCAATTTGAATCTTGCTAGATGAGTTACTTGTGAGAATAATTCTGCGGAAGTGAATAAATCATCAAACTCATCCTCCTTATGTGTAAATTTACTAATTTTCAGTAGTAAAATTGTAAGCGACCTTGTTTGGATCATACTATATTTTAGGAATCACTTCTATACTCAGATCCTTAGTTTTCGCTTCCTCTTTCTCAGCATGCTTAAAATAATACAATGTGTATGTGCCACAGTGGAGGGGAAACGAAGGCCATACTTGTTTTTTAGAGGCTTTAAGGTTTCTAGTCATCCCGTTTTCCACTATCTGGTATGCTATTTCCCTAGCTAATATATTATCTGGAGTATAGAGTGGAAGGACATGGGGGTTTGTAATACTACCAAAAACCCTAATATAGGTGAAATTTTCCTCCCCGAGTTAGTTTTCGATGGAAGTTAAATCCATGTTTGCCTTGTCGGATACCCAAGGAGAAGGTTTGTTAAAAATGGCTTGATGAATAGGTAAAATAAAACCATGGAAAATTCTATATATATGATTCTTGTAGTCAGACTTCCATAAATACTTATGATAAATATGAATGGGGGTTGGATCCTAGACTGTCCATTTCCAACCTAGAATGGGAAAGTTAGAATTAAAACAAATTGTGTATGTTATGTAGGCACTCATATAAAATGGGGGCACGACTCTGGTGGTGAGAAATATGTTCCTTCTATAATCTAATATTTCACTCACCATTTTATCTAATAGAATAGCTACCCAATCCATCATAGAGGGGTTGATTATTGCTTGCATCAAGGGAAACATTTCTACAGAAAATATAGCAGAGTCATGGGCTCCAAAGAACCTACATACCATAGCAACAACATAAAAATATGGAGATTCCAAGGAGTCCACGGAGTACATACCATAAGACTCATGTTTATGATTGTTGGGAAAATGCATCCACCGTTTGATAAGGTCCGACTCTACCTCGTTCTCCTTAGCAAAATCTTTTAGAAATGCCTTGTTGTAGTGCCATTGGGGATCCAACAAGTGATAAATCTTCTTCACATCTTCAGGCTTGAATGTCCCGAACATACTTCCATTGGTTGTACAGAAATCTCGGTCTGTTATATTAATACTTTCAATGACCCATCTCACTAGATCATTGTATGGTAAAAATTTATCATAGGTTGCTATTCTATGGACAAAGGAGCTGGCCAAATCACTGGTCATGTTTTCCGTTTGGTTAGTTGCAACAGTTGTTGCTTCCTCTTCAATTTATCTTGGATTTTCTGCTCTGAGTAAAGCATATATGCCTTCCCATGAGATTTTACCGAGGCCTTGATAGGTAGTGTCTGCAATTAACACCAATTTTGTTGGTGCCTTTTCCACTATAACGGGGGCCTTTGCCTTTCAAGATTTCTTTGACGTCTTGCCTGATTGTATGATTCTCAGTCAGCTCTACAAAATGAGAAAGAGGAGTGTAATAGTCAAAAACTTGAGAATAGATAACACAAATTATAGATCAAACGTAGTTAAGCACATTAGATACATGAGATGTTATTTTGTACTTAGGTACCACGGATGAAAGCTTTAGAGGACTTACCCATAACTGCCCCTTAATGTTTTACCGCCACATCTAATGTGAAACTTTACTGCTAAAGCCATATGTCACATCGCAAGATTTGTAATGGTCCTTTTTAGCATAGTTGTCGAGACTCTGTGATTTTCGATCAATGATTGCTTGATTTTAATATTTATATAATAATCGCGTATCGCAAATCGGAAGTTTCAAGCACCATTCTTAAAACGTTTGATTTCATAGTTGTGATAGCGATGAGAGATGAGCTAGAATTGAGGGAATGGTGGGTTTCAAACTTGGAAAACCACATTATTTGTTTACAATCAATTTATCTCTATGATGCATGTATTCATAGTATTTTATGATTTGATTTTATCGAGAGCATGATATGTGATAATTAAATCGCATTACAATTCTTCAATAAGGTGCATTGGATGTTTCCTTATGAGTCAACGATAGGAAATTGCAATAGCCTGTAGGTTTTAATCCTGTACAGAAATTACCTGCATACAAATTATAAATCACAGGAAAAATAAAAATGCGAGAGCATAACACATAAAACACATATACACAGAGATTTCTCACTGGAACTCAAAACCGAGACTACCAGCTTGATTTTTCATTATATTCCTTTCAATGTTATAATACATATTTATACATGCCGAAGCATCCAATACCATGGACCGAAAACCATCGCGTCCAAAACCATGGACCGAAAACCATAGGTAGGTTCGCCCAACCTAATATAGGGCCCAAAATTTCTTTTTTTGGGTGCTTCACTATGAATCAACGATATGTGATTGCGATAGTCTTATCACATCGGAAAGTTTCACTGTCGCTTTAAGTCATTCCGTGGGATTAATGTTGTGCGAGATGCGATAGTTTTATTACATGATGTGTATAAATCGCTTACCTTGATAAAACTTCGCAATGAGAATTTTATTATGACTCTGATTGCATCACAAGCTCTCCAAATGGAAGCTTACGGGTTCTAGAGAAATGTGATTTGTGATGAGCGGTCCTAAATACTCTAAAAGCAATTCTTATATGACTTTTTATGGAAATTTTATTTTATTGAAAAGTTTATTGCTTTTATTTATATTGTAAATGGGACTCATTTCTTATTTACCATTTTAAGACTAAGAGTTTAAAAGTTGGAATGGGGGGGGGGAAGTTCTTGTATAGCACAATAGCTTGATAAGATATTCTAATTCAAAATTTGATGGATAAAAAGAAGATGATTCAGTGTTTACTTTACGATATCTTATGAGTCTTGGATTAGGAGCTATCTCTTGGAGGTCACTAAAATAGTCAATTCCAACAAGTTCCACAATAGATACAAAATATATGGTGCTTGCAAAAGCAACAAAGGATATTGTGTGTGATCGAGGTGGATCTCAAGAAAACAACGACATGAAAAAGGCTCAAAACTCAAATTGGCAGAAAGACAATTAGCTTGACATCAAATTGAAGTGCTTGTCACTCTAATTCCAATGGTGTGAATGGTGATCAATCTGAGCCTGAATGAAGAAGATAGAAGCAGTCAAAGTTAAGGGTTGACTTACCCATGTGGCAGGCCTAAAGGAGTCACAATTTCGACCAAACCCGGCCACCGGATTTCAGCCAACCTGGACCAGATTCCAGGCGAATTTGTGGCTCGGTTAATTTGCCTCCTTTGGCCCAACTTTGAATTTTCAAAAAACTGTTGGGTTAGTTTTATGAAATATATATATATATATATATAATATATATATATAAATATATATATATATATATAATATTATATATAATATATATATATAGATAATATATAATATATATAGATATTAGATATATATTATATATATATATATATATATATATATATAGGTCGACGGGCCACCAAACTTGCTGGCCTACCCAACCAACAAAACCAAAATACATTAAAATTAGGGGGTGGATGGCCATGACCCCGCCACCCCACACACGTCAGAAAACATATGTTAATAGTGGATGTGGGCTGTCAGCCTCGGCACCCACCACCACCATACAAACAAATGAGCCATTGAGACTGGCGAGCCCACCTCCCCAAAACACCCGTTAAAAAAATTGTCCACTGCATGTACATAGATGTCGTTGTTATAATAACAAATGTTGTGTTAAAAAGGGAGGGGCGGGGTTTTACCTCCCGACCCCTCCCTAACTATTTCTATTATTTACCAATGGCCCAATAGAAACTTACGGAACTCCATCCATGAACCAATATAAAAGATCATTTACTCACTGTGTGGGAGGGGAGGAGAGCACATAGATTTTGAGAATCAGGTGGTGGAACCCTGAGCAGCTGAGAACAGGGGGTGGAACCTTGCCTGAGCAAAATTTGCAGGGGGGCTAGTTTTGGTCCAGTGTCAGAATTGGGCAAGTTTAATATCGATTTTTCACCTCTCAGTGACAAGAATCCAATGGCGGTGCTAGTTTGTCCAAGCCTTAAAGCAGTGGAGACATTATTTGTTGGGTAACGAGTTTGTCTTGTTTTTTCATAATTTTGTGTTACAGTATTTTAATACAGTAGCGTAAGATGAATCATAAACACACAAAATGGGTGGAGTAGTTATAGAATTTTACATTTGTATTGAAGCATATTAGTGGTCAAGCCAACAGGATAGTAGATGCACTAAGTAGAAGGGTTTTACTCTTGGAGGAAAGCACGATACAAGTGTTGGGTTTTGAACACCTAAAGGACTTGTATCAAATAGATGTAGATTTCAAGGAGGCTTATGAGGCCTACCAAAATCCCTTGTTGAGGAATAATAGTCCATGGCTAGACTATAAATTACAAGAGGAGCTGCTATTCAAGGGAGGACAACTATGTTTTCCAAAATGTTCGATGAGGGAGAACATCATCGGGGAAAAACATAGTGGAGGTCTAGCTGGACATTTTAGCATTATTAAGACCTTCGATTAGCTTAGTCATTTCTATTACTAGCTGAAGATGCAAATAGAAGTGAACGATATGTGACCAAGTGTAAGATATGTCAGTTGGAAAAAGGGCACATTCAAAACACTGTGTAGTATACACGCTTACCTATTCCAAACAAATTGTGGGATTCAGTCAGTCTAGACTTTGGCCTAGGTGTGCCAAAAACACAACGGGGTTTCGATTTCATCATGGTGGTGGTGGACTGTTTCTCCAAGATGGCACACATCATCCCTTGTAGGAAAAATAGTGACGCTACCCATGTAGCACACTTGTTTCAGACTGCACAACTTACCCAAGTCCATTGTTTCCGACAGGAATGTGAAATTCATAGGACATTTCTGGTGCACCACGTGAAAAATCTGGATACAAAGTTAAATTTTAGCTCCACTTATCACCCACATACCGATGGGAAGATGGAGGCGGTGAATAGAAGCTTAGGAAACCTACTACAAAGTCTAGTTGGGGAAAATCATGAATGTGGGATTGTGTACTTACCCAAGAGGAATCTGCTTACAACGATTCACCAAATCGAAGTACAGGAAGTAGTCCTTTCCAGATATTGTATGGAATGCATCCCCGAGGAGTGCATGAGTTACAAGATTTGGGACAGTTAAAGAGAAGAAGTGCTGATGGGGAGGATTTCACAAAAGTAATTAACAACCTACATGAGCAAGTTAAGTCAAAATTGCAGGACAACAGTCAACGTACAAACAGAAAGCAGATCTGAAACAATGGGAGGTTCAATTTAATGTAGGGGATCAAGTTCTAGTGCATCTATACAAAGAAACATTCCCTAAGGGTGAATACGATAAGTTGAAATTTAAGAAAATTGGGCCTTGCAAAATTCTACCTAAGTTTTCTGCAAATTCCTATGAGTTGCAACTAACTCTAGGTACATGAATATTTCCCATCTTTAATGTGGCAGATTTATTCCCACACATTGCCAGTCCTGAAGGGGATAGTTCGGCGCAGCCAAAGTGGGATACCCGGGAAGAGGGTAGTTTGTGGATGAGACAAATTCCTTCAGCTCAGCCACTTGAACTTGAAGGAATCATCGATACACAAGTGGCTAGGTAGACTCAAAGAAAGGAGTACCTACAGTACCTCATTGAGTGGAAGAATCGCCCCATTTAGGATAGTTTGTGGGTTGACGTAGGATAGATACAATGTGCAGGGTATTCTATCAAGGAGCTCGTCAACTGAAGCCATGAATTTTCATCTACCTCGGAAGCCTGATGCAGGAGCATCCAGCTAAGGGAGGTCATGGCTGGAATATTTGTCTTTGCAGATACAAGAAGTTTCAGTTGTTTTTTATAATTTTCATTTCAAATTCTAGTTAACAACATTTAGGACCTTATGTTAAGTTTAAGGCTGTCTCAACCCACTATTTGTTTTTGTTTCCGTTCTTTTTATTTTTGTGTAAACTTTACTTTCAGAATACAATCAAGAATGAATAGTTATTAATGAATAACTAAATGTAACTACTAGTAGTTTAATAATTGTATAGTGATATTTACAAAAAAAAGAGGAAAAAGCTATTGTAAGTATCATCATAGTCCTGAATAGAAGCTAGCATGAAATCATTCTGAAAAACAAGAAATTCTGAATCCATATATTGCAGCCTAAGTATTTTCTTTCTAACTTAACTAAAATCATTTATCCATTTTATAATGAAGACAGAGAATGAATAATTAACAGAGGAACAAGAAGAACATGTGGACAAGTTCAGCAAGACAACGGAGCAGGCTTGCAGAAGAATCAAGTAAATCACTATCGAAGGAATAAACAAATATCTACAGGTACCAACAAAACTCATATCATTCCCTTTTACTATTTAATTATCAAAAGGAATTCACTGTGTTTATACTGATATCGAATATCTACAGTCCAACATACAGTTACCAAATACAGACAAGCCATGAAAACATAGCTCCTCAATTAACAGTGGCAAATACAACCACGAGGTCACCATAGGACCAATATAATTACAAGTCATAAGTTAAATAGATGGAGGCATAAATACATAGTCCAAGACACAGTGATGCCGAAGCCAAACCCTCAACAGGAAACCCTGAGAATACAGCCAAAAACAAATGCTTCAGACAAATAGACAGAGGAATAATAAGTAGCGACCCTACTCAATACAAGCGTAGGTGTCAGGGCACGAGACCAGAAAACAGAGAGTCTAGTCGTATACCTGTGTGGCAAACAAACAAGCCATTAGAGCTAGAAAGAAGAGCCATATGCATAAGAACTGAAAGAAGAGGCAAGGGTTTAAGGAAATACTTACTGATGGAGTCAAGCCCGTGTGAACAAGGAAGGAGGCAACGGACCAAGGTCATTGTTGCAGAGTGCCCATTGCTCACAAGGAGCAAGAAAAATCAATGACAGAGGAAAACAAGGTAGAAGTGCAAGGCATAGAAGGAGAACTCACCATTGGTTGAATGCCGAATGATAGCCGAGAGCCAAGCCACCCCGCAACCATGACCTACAACAAAATGCTAAGCAAGCAGTCAAACAACAAAGAAAACACTTTGAAATCAACAACATAATCGAAGCCAGCGTATAGCAAAGACTCACAACCAAAATCATAACAAGAGTCGAACAAATGGAGACCAGAGATTGAGACTCGGGATTCCAGACCCAGAACTTCAAAACCATGCTCAGAACTAAAAACATCACCAATGCGCGCAAGTAGAAACCCTCACGAGAGATCATTCCAGAGCTAGACAAACAAAACCCTCATGAAACAAAAACCAGAGACTAGGAGCTGTGACCTTGACGAAGCAGCAGAATAGCATAGCAACAATAGAATGGTTAGAGTTATGGTTTCTGTAGGTTAGTGGAGAGGCAAGAGAAGCAAGCCCGAGGAGGAGGACAATTGTCTTCATGACATAACCTCTTGTACCGTGCCATAAATTCAGCCAACCACAAAACAATCAACTATACAATAAACAATTAATTGTAAGCCGTAGGTGATCAGGGCTTCTGGGGTTTGCCTTCAGTGCCAAGATTTACTAGTTCAAACCTTAAAGTAGAACTTTGAAGTTTTGAATTAGTTACCTTTTTGAATCTATCCTTAATATCATAAAGATCTTCGAGCTTGACCATATATTTAGGAATAGGAATTTCATTGAGTCTTTGTTTTAATTAAGATCAGGATCGCTTTCATCAATAATCTGATCGTTATAAGATTTTTCAGAAGTCAAAAAATTCAAGATGTCTTAATCATGATAAATACACGCCAATTTGTGATATTATTAGGGACATATGGTCAAAAAATTAATTCAATTGAAAATCTATCTAAACTATAATCCTTATATGGAAGGAGATTCTAAGCGACATTAGCCAAAAGATTGGTTTTTGCGTTCAGTGATCTAGGAATAGGAGGAATTTCAAATGCCAGAAAATGAGTTATGAGATCTTCAACAAGTGATTGATAATGTTTGAGATGACCCAAGAGATAATGGATAGTATTTCTTACTTGTTTAATGACAATTTTGGAATCACCAAATACTTTCAATCAATGCCTCATATTCCACAGTGTTATTGGTACAATCAAATTCTAATCTACATGATAACATTATTTTTTCCCCTTCTGGACTAACTAAAATACATCCTGCTTCTGCACCATCATTGGATTTGGCTTATTTACAAGTTCATCAACAACACTAACACACTTTGATGTATCAGTATGGGAAAAAAATTCAATTTGTGATATGACACTATTAACAAGAAAAGGAGATTGTTGAGCATTAAAATTCCAAAAAAATGACTCAGAAGAATAATTCCAGAGAATGTTATTACTGAAGGCTATAGGTTGATTTTCTTGTTCAAACTAAGTTACTATATGATTCAAATGTTTTTTACAATCTATTCTTATTTGATTTGGTTTCCCATTATATGGAAGCCACATGTAAGACCAATCAGTCGAAATGTAACCGTGAGGTCTTTTAGACCAATCTCTGCTAAGGATCAAACATAAAACTTAGCGATGTTTGCAATTAATATATCAATTCTTTGGACCCCCCTAGGATCGGCTACTAATCTGATAGTAACTGAATTTATCTCTCCTAAAACTTCTACCTTAGTTTAATCTAATTGAACAATGTCAACTACAAACTTCTAGGGCTCAATATTTAATTTGGAACAAATAGAGGCTAGCATTATATTTGATGAAGCCCCTGAATCTCTCAAGAAGTTATGAAAATTTCTATTATAGATCGCATAAGTCAAGAGAAAATGAGGAGTATGAGAATTTGACCTGTCCCCAATTAAAACAATATCAGTAACATATATATTATCAGATGGTGGCTTACTTGATCCTTTAGTCACCTTGGATAATACACTAGTTGGAAGAGGGGAAGAAGGTACTACATTTAATTCTTTAAGCACTAGCTTTTGTTGGTGTTTGATCTTGTTAATTTCATGCAAAGAAATATTTTCTCAAGTCTTCTTCATGTCTTCCACAATGTTATAATCCATGGAGTATGAAAATACTAGTGTTTTAGTTGATGAGGGAGGATTGGAGGTTGATGGTTGATTGTGGGGAGGTGCAACTGGAGTTTTTTTTGTTGGAGCTTTGTCTTTAGTAACAGGACTTGAGTTTTTCTTCTTAGAATTTGCTTGATTAGGCTCAACTATACTTTTACTTCTGGTATTTACTGGGAGAGTTTCCTGTTCACTTTCATTATCCGAATTGTGTAAGATAAAGTCCTACATTCCATGACGTTCAACTATTTCATATTCTTCAGTTTCTTCAATTGATAAAAATGTATCTTCATCTTCGTCATCATCAAGGTCAGATTCAACATTAGATATAGCATTAGGTTTTTTAAGATCAGTGGATTGATTCCTTTTAAAGTTCCTAAATGGTTTTTTCGTAGAAGTTTCAACCACCTCCTTTTTAATTTCCACCATTTCATTAGACATGGTTTTAGGAACCTTTTGTAAACCTTCCATGTCATATGGATCCTTGATTGCTTTCTTCTTTGAATTATCTCTAAAGGTAACTTTCTTGGATTTCCTTTCCTCGAGAGTGTTTTTCTTTTCCAAAGCAAGTATACGTTTTTCAACAACGATTACTTCCTTCATGTTTTCTGCTAATGCTGGTTTAGCAGCCCTATCAACGAATATGGCTATGTTTGAAGGCAAGGTAGAGATATACCACTCATTTTGGACTTCCTCACTAAGCCTGGATGTTGCAAGAATTTTATTCAACAACTTATGAAAGTGTGAGTTGAAGTCTTTGATGTGTTCCTTTGATTCAGAATTCAAATTGGAAAGATCATTAATCAAAGTGGCAGTAGACCTATCGTATCCAAACTTAGTTAGAAATTGTTCTTGAAAAGCATCCCAGCTATTGATGGACCTTGGTGGTAACGAAAAGTACCACGATCCTGCTGCTCCTTATGGAGTGTATCGAAATAGTCTAACAACAGCATCTTCTTCCATTACTCCATTCAAGTTGATTGATAACATGAAATTGTTTATATGTTCTTTCGCTAACAGGCCAAAGTTAGGATTAAAATATTGGTAACCATTTTTTAGGATGAGTTGGCAGTTGTCTCAAAGGTGTAGGCATTTTAATCACTCCTAGATTGATCCATGGCCTTGGTTGAGGTTGATTATGTGCCATCGTTGAGATAACAGTAGAAGAGGGTGATGAGGCAGTTGAAAGTGATTGGGTAAAGGATGTTGAAGTTCTTGTACCTTCTAGATCTATGGTCTGAAGTTGAGAAACAGATGGACGACTTTGCAGTGGTATAGACGGAATGGATGATGATGAAGATAGAGTATCATTGATAGAATCTGATGGTGTCTTCCAAACCCTTTTTTGACTTGGTAAAGCTCTAGTAAGAAATTGCAATGGGATATGTTGTGAAGTCACACTGCATTGGCAGAACTCGGACTGTTCTTGGGATATCAAAAACCCTTGGATTCTATGAATCAAAGACTGTACTTAAGGTGGTTCAAGAGAAAAAAAAATTGTGTGTTTAGGGTTTCAGTAGTGGGTGTTGTATTTTTCTTTTCAACTTCTCACTTAGAAATAGAAGATTTAGAATGTGAACGAGAATTTGGAGGAGATGGTGAGGGATTTTTACTCTTAGCCCATGGATTTGGATTTTCTCGCCATTCACAATCAGGCCCTCCTTCTAGCAAAAAAAATGTTGATGCCTCTAAAATCGTAGCACAAACATTGGGGGATAACCTGTAGGAATTTATAGGGTAAGTTCCTCATAGAGAACACCAAAGGACACCGCTCACAAACATATCACAGATCAATACACCAGTATTTTTGACGTGGTTAAAACCCTCAAAGAGGGAAATAGTCCATATCCTGAGCCAACACGACCACTTCAGGCAATTTATTAATAAAAGAATGAAAATTTACATAAGCTTCTCTCGTGAATAGTTAACCTACAAATGACCCTCCATGTGCTTTAAATAGAAATCATGGACCAATTGGGTGTTAAGCCATGGATCAAGTG
>APFE030900779.1:833-11526 GCA_000404065.3 Pinus taeda | reverse complement strand
TGTCCCGATGATGTTTTCCGAGTACACATCCGTAACAAACACCATCTCTGCAAGATACCATAGGAAGACCTGTCACCATATTTTCTTTACATAGATGCTGAAGGGAGCGATAGTTTAAGTGACCAAATCCCTCATGCCAAAGTTGCTCACTTCCTCATTATGAGCAACAAATACTGAGGGAAGATTTGATGACCCAAAGTTGTGAAACTTATACAACCTTGTAGAATCATCAGCAATGCCAGTAGCTAAAATCTATCTAGGATCCTTTAGGTCCTTAATTACAACATCGCGAGGTGAAAATTCAACGATTTTACCTTCACCTGAATGAGTTATATGATATACAGATAGAAGGTTGCAGGATAAGTTTGGAACACATAATAGATCATTAAATTGACCATTGTCTATATGAACAGTTCCAGTCCCTACAACACTAAGAGATCTATCATCACAAACATATATATTTTTGGTGTTACAATCATTTAAAGAAGAAAGCATGGCTTTATTTTTGGCCATGTGATAAGAAGCTCCAGAATCAATGAGCCACTCATGAGAATGAGAGGAAGAAGATACATTTAATGCATAGCCAGACTGAGATGCTTGATGACCACATGCAGAAAGTGCCATTCCTGAAGATGAATATGAAGAGTGCTCCAAATGGATGTTATACTTCTTCATTGCTGCTTCCAAGGCTTCCATCTTCTTAAAGCATTTAGATTCTAAGTGGCCATCTCGATTACAAAAGTTGCAACGTCTATCAGTCTTCTTCCCTTTGTTTTTATTTGCCTTATCATTCTGGTGAATGATTTTTCATTTTGAGCCTGAAATTGCTTAGGACCCTTGTTTGGTTTAGGACCATTCTTTTTAGGATACGACTTCTTAGGATTCTTTGAGTTTGGTTGCTGTTGGGCGGTTAACGCTTTCTTAGAAGAGTTTCCAAGATTAAGAAGACCAAGGTGTAAGAGTTTTTCTTGTTCTCTTAGTAAAGAATCACAAAAAACATCAAAGGAAGGGGGCTTGTAGTCATGTCCTTGAGAAATGAAGGCTTCTCTTATAGAATGGAAGGTGGAAACAAACATAGAGTAGGTTGGTCCCAACTTGGTAAGAATGCAATAGATAAGGGCACTATATTCTTTCTTAACCTTAACACCTTCCAAGAGAAGTCTAATGGTCGTGAACTTGGACAAGAAATATTCAATGCAAGAAAAATTATTGGGGTCCAATGTAAGCAACTCATTTTCAAGTTGATGGGCTCTTAGTTCATTTTTTATTCCAAAAACTTCAGTAAGCTGCTCCATTGCTTTATCAGGAGTATCAATTTCTGCAATATGGAATCTAAGATTAGGAGAGATAAACATCCCTATCAACCCACGTGCTTGATCTTGTCTATTTTCTCATTTAGCTGCCTTATCTTCATCTTTTGGTTTGGTTTCTTGGCATGAGGCTATTATGTAAAGACCTTTACTTCTAAGTAAATCCACAATGTAGGACCACCATTGGAAGTAGTTGGTGCTGTCAAGAATAACTTGGCATGGACTTTCCATTTTAACATAAACTAAAGCTATATATGTTGAAACTAAGTGTTCCAATGGCAATATCTCAAAAAATTAGGCTGGTTCAAAAAAAACGGCTCTGAAAACGACTTCCGGATGAAGAAGTTATGGCTTTTTGAAAAAAAGTTGATGAAGGCGCCGACAAAGTGCGAGAATGTGCGGAAATGAAAAAAAACGCCCCTTTTTCAAAAAAAAAGGAAATTTGAATCCAAGACCTCTACTCTCATAAATTAGCTTTGAACCAAGTGAGCTATACAAAAAGTTAGAGAGAGAGAGAGAGAGGGGGGGCGGCTTTGTTTTCTTTTGGTCACTGAAGCTTTGGATTGCGTGCTTGCTTGAGAAAGCTCTTTTTCTTCCTACAAAACAAAAACACAAAACCCAACACGGACATACAAAAAACAAACCTTATGGCTTAAAGTTAGCTTTACCCGAAAACTAAATATTTTCCTCAATGTTTCTGATTTTCCGAGATCACACTAAGGCGCAACGGAAAAGAGCATACGCATGAGAAAAATCTTTCCTTTCTGTTTCTGATTTTCTGAGATCACACAGAGTCGCAGGGAAAAGAGCATACACAGAAATGAAAGGTATAGAACCGGTAATAAAAAATATGTTAAATAAACTGAAATAATAAACAGAGAGAAAAATAACTAGAAACTGCAAAAAAACATTGTATACCTCCAGATCTTAAGAATGACGTAGCTAGGGCTACTAGAAACCTTTTCGCATGAAACGAAAGGGCTTCCTCACTGGAACAGATGCTCCTAACACAACAGAGCAGTCCCCTCAGCCCGAAAGTAGTCAAAAATAGTAGATCTAGGAAACGACAGTCGGATGCAGTTCTACCGGCTTCAGATTTGGATCACCGACGGACATGGCCCTCAAATAGCTTTGATACCATGTAGGAATTTACAGGGTAAGTTCCTCAGACGAAAATTCAAAGGACACCGCTCACAAACAGATCACAGATCAATACACCAGTATTTTTGACGCGGTTAAAACCCTCAAAGACGGAAACAGTTCACGGTCTGAGCCAACACGACCACTTCAGGAAATTTATTAATAAAAGAATGAAAATTTACATAATCTTATCTCATGAAGTGTTAACCTAGAAATGACCCTCCATGCACTTTAAATAGTAATCATGGACCAATCGGCTGTTAAGCCATGGATCTAGTGTCGGTAATACCGAGGAGAGAATGAACTGTCAGATCACTACATATCGTGACCGTCGAATTGTAAGTTACAAAAGTACATAGTAAAGAAACACACTTTACATAACTCTATACTAGACCAAGTTATACTTAACTATATTCCTATGTGTCAGAATATCCAAACATAACCACGAGGTCCGGACCTTAGTACAAATCCTTTTCCGTTTGGGATGGTGGCTCCGACTGGATATTAATGGATCAATTTCCCAATAATGTGTGATTTAATGAATGTGTTTCAAAATGTATATCAAATATGGTAAATGGTTTAATCTATGACTTTAAAATATACAAATATACCTATATAACCCAGGTAATCTTATCACAATGCGATTTTTTATAATTCCTAGTAAACAAACAATCATATAGATGCTTTTCTTATCTATAAAAATATGCATTTAAACAATGATTATATTGTTTAAGAAATTAAACAAAGTAATTATAAAAAAAACATATCGTATGACTTGATAATATATATTGCTCACAGATATCTCTAGTTTAACAATTCTAAACCATTCAAAAGTGACTCAATATAGAATTTCTTGATGCATATGAATACATCGACAATAGAAAATTAAATGAAATTCTAATTAAATCAAGTCAAAAAGAACATTGAGAAATATCACATGTATTTGAGTCTTGATATGTAAATAGCATTCCAATTCCACCTCTTTATTCCAGAAAATTCTAGGAAATATAGAAATGCAGGTCTTGAAAAAGTTCTTTCACAAAAATTTGAAACCTTGATCCACTGCACATAAAAAATAAATTTAGAAGGGTAGAAGTGCAACTTCTCAACTCTATTTTTTGTATAAATTGAAGACACTTTCTTCAATAACATGAAAGGGTTTATATAATAGAATTAAAACAAATTGTCAAAAAAAATCGCCTAGAGTTGTTCGAACTGTAAACATTAAAATCTGGGATTTGAATTCCAAAAAAAGTGGTGCAATTGCCTTTGAAAAGATTCATTGTATCTATTTCTTCTCCTCTATCCACAACTCACAAATTGAAAACATGCTTTGAATTTTCGGAGGATGACTCATCCTGGAGTGTAGTTGTCCCGTGTACGTGGCATCTGAAAGCTCAGGCACCACGCGATCAATAGCATCGGCGAGGCATTTGATGGTCATCTGTTAGCTGTGTGGCTTGACTAAAAATGACCAATAAGCATGCCAAGTCAGGCATTTTACTCTGCTGAGTTGTTCATCCTTAGTGGCCAAATCCCACTTCCATTGATTTTCTAACACTTTCGCTTTTGGAAGATTCCCTGGGGAGGAATCATAAATAAAATTGGCTCCATATAAATTATCATTTACCAGCTCAATCACATTATTCGTTGTAGCCCTCGCTCTAGAAGTATCCCTTTCTACCTTTATCAACTGTGTTTCTCATTCTGAAAATAATATTTCTTTATGTGACTCTTGAATTTTTGGTAGGTTAGCAGCTCTGCCTTCCATTGTGCTTTTCTAAGAGAGGAAATTTGTGACCTTATCATCTGCGTCGTCCAATTCTATTTTGGTATTGATTGCATAATAATGCATAATGGATCGGCAAGAGATATTTTATCGCAAAGTAGATTGAGATATTGTGATAAGGCCTTACTTTCTTCTATAGCTTCCTCCTTAAAGTCCTTGACCTTAGGATAATCTTTGAACTATACTATGTATAGTTGTAGCCGTGAGATTTGCTCCTCTTTAGCCTTCATTCATTGTTTATGTGTCAATTGAAGTTGTTCGAGTTGTTGGGAGAATTGTTGTTTTTTTTGGATGGCATGTTGGTCAATCTTTTGTTTCTCTAGGTTTAATTTAACTTTAGGTTGCTTGTTCTTTTGCTTTTCTTCTGCCAACTGTTCCTCAAGCTGATGAATCTTTTGTTGTTCTACTATTGTTTTCTCTTCAAGTTGAGTAATCCTTTGATCTTTTTATTTGATCAATAGATTAACTTCAGTTTTGTTATCAATTGTGGCAGCTGTGTATGCCCCTACAAATTGATATAATTTAGTCAAATCATCAAAAGGATTAGCCTCTGAATCCTTCCACATAACATTCATGAATTCAGATTGAGGAGCTGTGGATGATGTCTGGTTAATTTTCCTATTTTTCCTTTGTCTCTTGACTACAGCCCTGTGCTTTGGGCTATAAAATACATCCAAGGGTGGTATTTCCTCAATATTTAATGTAACTTCCCTTGAAGGATTTTCAAGGATTATTTCAATCTCTTTTTGAGCCATGTCTATATTGGGTGTCCCTTCAATTGCACTGTCAGTAATGATGGGTTGTTGTGTTTTATATATATATATATTATATATATATTTTTTTTTTTATCAAAGAGACTAACCTAAGTTCCCATGGGGGATTTGAACCAGTGACCTATCGTAAGGAGTGCTTTAATAGTGCACCCATTCACCGTCAATCCAAAGCCCCGTGGGCATGATGGGTTGTTCTGTTGTGGGCAATGGTGATTGGATAATGTTTTGGGGGTCGGTCTGGCTTTTGATCTGCTGAGCAAGATACTCCCATTATCTAATCAAGATGGGGTCAATACTAACATCTGTGCTAAGGGGTTCACTGGTTTTTTCAATTATTTTCCCTTCCCCAGAAATCTCTTCAATAGTCTCTTCCCCGCTGTGCTCTATTTGTTGAACAATAGCGGTAGTATTCAATAAATCTAGAGGCAATGTCTGTAACCTCTATGTACTGTATTCCATGAATTTATCCATCTTCTTGGCTCCCAATTTGAATCTTGCTAGATGAGTTACTTGTGAGAATAATTCTACTGAAGCGAATAAATCATTAAACTCATCGTCCTCATGCATAAATTTACTAATTTTCATTGGTGAAATTGTAAGCGACCTTGTCTAGATCATATTGTCTTTTAGGAATCACTGCTACACTGAGATCCTTAGTTTTCTCTGCCTCTTTCTCAACATGCTTGAAATCATGCAATGTGTAAGTGCCATAGCAGAGGGGAAATGAAGGCCATACTTGTTTTTTAAATTCTTTAAGGTTTCTAGCCATCCACTTTTCCACTATCTGGTATGTTATTTCCCTAGCTAATAGCTTATGTGGAATATAGAGTGGAAGGACATGGGGCTCTGTAATACTACCAAAAACCATACCATAGGTGAAATTTTCCTCCCAGAACCAGTTGTTGATGGAAGTTAAATCAATTCTTGCCTCATCAGACACCCGAGGAGAAGGTTTGTTAAAAATGGCTTGATGAACAAGTAAAATAAAACCATGGCAAATTATATATATATGATTCTTGTAGTCAGACTTCCATAAATACATACGATAAATATGAATGGGGGTTGGATCCTGGACTGTCCATTTCCAACCTAGAATGGGAAAGTCAAAATTAAAACAAATTGTGTCCGTTATGTAGGCACTCATATAAAATGGTGGAATGACTATGGTGGTGACAAATCTGTTCCCACTATAATCTAATATTTTACTCGCCATTTTATCTGATAGAATGGTTTCCCAATCCATAATAATGGATTTGACTGCTGCTTGCATCAAAGGAACCATTTCTATAGAAAATCTAGCAGACTTAGGGGTTCCAAAAAGCCTGCATACCATAGAAGCATCATAAAAGTATGCAGATGCCAAGGAGTCCATGGAGTACATACTAGAAGATTCGTGTTTATGACTTTTGGGAAAATACCTCCACCATTTGATAGGTTCTGACTCTACCTAGTTCTCCTTAGAAAAAGCTTCCAGGAATGCCTTGTTGTAGTGCTGCTGGGGATCCGGCAAGTGATAAATCTTTTTCACATCTTCCGGCTTGAATAACCCAAACATCCTTCCATCGGCTATATAGAAAGCTCAGTTTTTTATATTAATACTTTCAATCACCCATCTCACTAGATCATTTTATGGTAAAACTTTAGCACAAGTTGTTATTCTATGGAGGAAGGAGCTGGCCAAATCACTAAGTTTGTTCTCTGTTTGGTTAGCTGCATCAGTTGTTACATCCTCTTCAATTTCCATTGGACTTTCTGCTTCGAGTAAAGCATAGATGCCTTCCCATGAGATTCCACCGAGGCCTTGACAGGTAGTGTCTGCAATTAACACCAATTTTGTTGGTGCCTCTTCCACTATAATGGGGGCCTTTACCTTTCGATATTTCTTCGACATATTACTTGATTGTGTGATTCTTAGTCAGCTCTACAAAATGAGAAAGAGGAGCGTAACAGTCGAAAACTTGAGAAGAGATAACACAAATTACAGATCAAACATAGTTAAGCGCATTAGATGCATGAGATGTTATTTTTTACTTATCTATGATGGATGAAACCTTTAAAGGACTTACCCATAGCTTCCCCTTAATGTTTTACTGTAACTTCCAATGTGAAACTTTAATGTTGAAGCCATATGTCACGTCGCAGGATTTGTAATGGTCCTTTTTAGAATAAGTGTCAAGACTCTACAATTTGCGATCAATGATTACTTGATTTTAATATTTGTGTAATAATCATGTATCGCAAATCAGAAGTTTCAAGCACCATTCTTAAAAGGTTTGTTTGCATAACTACAATTGCGATGAGTGCTGAGCTAGCATTTCGGGAATGGCAGGTTTCGAACATGGCAAACCACGTTATTTATTCACAGTCAATTTATCTCTATAAGGCATGTATTCATATTATTTTATGATTTTCTTTTATCAAGAGCATGACATGTGATAATTAAATCACATCACAACTGTTCAATAAGGTGCAATGGATGTTTCCTTATGAATCAGCGCTATGCGATTGCAATAGCCTTATCGCATTATAAGATTTCAATGTAGTTTTTTGGGTGATTCACTATGAATCAACGATATGCGATTGTGATAGTCTTATCACATTGCAAAGTTTCAATGTCACTTTAAGTCATTCAGTGGGATTAATGTTGTGTGAGATGTGATATTTTTATCACATCGTGTGTATAAATGGCTTACCTTGATAAAGCTTTGCAATGAGGGTTTTGTTATGACTTTGATTGCATCGCAAGCTCTCAAAATGGAAGCTAACGGGTTTTAAAGAAATGTGATTTGCGATGAGTGGGCATAAATACTCTAAAAGAAATTTTTATATGACTTTTTATGGAAAAATTATTTTATTGAAAAGTTTATTGCTTTTATTTATATTCTAAAGGGGACCCATTTCTTATTTAGCATTTTAAGACTAAGAGTTTAAAAATTAAAATGGGAGGGTTGGGGGGGGGGGGGGGGGGTTCTTATATAGTACAACAGCTTGATAGGATATTCGAATTCAAAATTTGATGGAGAAAAAGAATATGATTTAGTGTTTATTTTACGATATCTTATGAATCTTCAATTAGGAGCTATCTCTTGGAGGTCACTAAAATAGTCAATTCCAACAAGTTCCACAATAGAGACAAAATATATGGTGCTTGCAAAAGCAACAAAGGATATTGTGTGTGACTGAGGTGGATCTCAAGACACCAGGGGCATGAAAAAGGCTTAAAATTTAAATTGGGAGAAAAATAATTATCTTTGTAGGTTTTAACCTCGTACAATAATTACCTGCATACAAATTCTAAATCACAGGAAAAATAAAAATGCGAGAGCATAACACATAAAACACATATACACAGAGATTTCCCACTGGATCCCAAAACCGGGACTACCAGCTTGATTTTTCATTATGTTCCTTTCAGTGTTACAATACATATTTAAACATGCCGAAGCATCCAATACCATGGATTGCAAAACCATCGCGCCCAAAACCATGGACTGAAAACCATAGGTAGGTTTGCCCAACCTAATATAGGGTCCAAAAAAAATTTCCCTAGGGTGCTGCCCCGGACCCCGTAAAGGGGGGCTACCCACCCACCTCAAACCCCCCAAACAGGACGGGATGCTGCCCCCCCTGTGACCCCCCCGCTGTGAAATTGGCTCAATGAAGGGGGGGTTGCGCCCCCCCTCTAACTGCCCGATTCACTACATGGGTTAGTCGTGGAAAGAATATAACACAACCTAACAATCTCCCACTTGTTGTTTTCTTTCCATAGGGGGCCACAGGAGAGCTTAATCATTTTTCCAGCCCTGAAACACCCATTGTTTCCCTACACCAAGATAACTTCTCAGAGCTCACAGATTTTTTCAATGCATCTACAGTATTCTTCAAAGTGTCCACCTTTACCAACAAAAACTTTTTGTCTTCTATCATATCCCTCACAAAGTGATACTGAACATCAATGTGCTTTGTCTTTGAATGATAAGCAGGGTTCTTTGCCAAGAAAATTGTACTTTGGCTGTCACAGTCTATCCTTACAGCTCCTTGTCCTAACCCCATACTTGAACACAATCTCTGCAACGAAACTGCTTCCTTGCTTGCATGAGTAGATGCCATGTATTCTGCCTCTGTAGTTGATAGTGCCACTACAGATTGTTTCTTACTCATCCAACTGACTGCACCTCCAAATAGGTTGAACACATAGCCACTTGTAGATCTTCTCTGATCTAGATCACCAGCTCAGTCAGCATCAACAAAGCCAAGAATATCCAACACTCTGTCCAATCCTAGTCTTCCTTGGTAGAAAAAACCATAATCACTAGTGCCACGCAAATACCTGAGAAGCCGCTTCACTATTGTCCAGTGCTCCTTCCCTCGTTTTGACATAAACCTGCTCAAGACTCCCACTGCATGTGCAATGTCTGGTCTAGTACAAACCATTGCATACATCAAGCTATCGACTACACTTGCATATGGAACACGGGACATGTCCTCTTCCTCTTCTTGTGTCTTGGGACACTGTTCAACGGATAACTTTACACCTACAGGAATAGGAACCTTCACCAGTTTACTATCCTTCATATTAAACCTCTGCAGTTTTGTCTCGACATACTTCCTTTGGTTTAACCAGAGCTTCCTCTTTGCTCGATCTCTTTTAATTTCCATGCCCAAAATATAGTTTGCAGCACCAAGAACTTTCATGTCAAATTTGGAGGACAATTGGGTCTTCAAACTGTGGATAATTTCTTTGTCATTTCCAACCAGCAACATATCATCCACATACAAGACTAGATAAATAACATGGTCACCAATTAATTTAAAATATACACAATGATCTACTTTGCTTCTGGTGAAGCCAAGTCCCCGTATAAATGTATCAAATTTCTGATACCACATCCTTGGTGACTGTTTTAACCCATACAGAGACTTATTTAACTTGCATACCATTTCTTTCTTACCCTTCACCGCAAAGCCTTGAGGTTACTTCATGTAGATTTCCTCTTCCAAATCCTCGTGAAGAAATGTTGTCTTCACATCCATCTGTTTTACCTCAAAATCAAAAGCAACAGCAACAGATAAAAGTAATCTAATAGAAGTTACCTTGGCAATATGAGAAAAAATATCACCAAATTCAATTCCCGGCACCTGGGAATAACCTTTTGCTACCAACCGAGCTTTGTATTTCTCCACCTTCCCTTCTGCATTTGTCTTCTTCTTGAACACCCATTTGGTGCCAATGGGTTTCCTTCTAGCCGGCAACTCCACCAAATCCCAAGCCTTATTTTTGTGCAAAGATGCCATTTCATCAACCATGGCCTCTTTCCATAGTTTTCCATCCTCTGAGTCCACTGCTTCCTTCACAGTTCTGGGATCATCATCAGTAACATACAAAGCAAAATTTGAACAGAAAGCAGATGGACTATACCTTTCTGGTTTCCTTCTTTTGCGAACTGATCTTCTCACAGCCGGAGTTTGTGAATCTTCATCTTCTGATTCCTCCTCTAGTACAGAGTCTGATCCTTACTCCTTTAGTTCAAACTCTATCTTCACAGGTTCCTCTGGTTCGACTTCATGTTTAATAACATCTTTCACCTCTCTGAACACCACATCTCAACTGTACACAACCTTCCTTGTTACTAGGTTCCAAAGCTTATAACCCTTTAAACCATCCTTATACCCAATAAAGA
>APFE030900775.1:0-11101 GCA_000404065.3 Pinus taeda | reverse complement strand
ATAATGTATTAAAATAAAATTCATCACAAGATCCATAATGCTTTAGCAAACCTATTAAAGAAAAAATATTATAATAATAATTTAATTTTGAAATTATAATTAAGTGAATACAGTCAAGATCGGGAGTATTCAAAATATTTTGCTGAAACAAATGAGACATCAGAGATGCCCATGAACTTTATTTATGTGAGCTGCTCCCAATCAACTGAAATACAATCAATTGGCAAGAGTATTCAAAATTCCCACATTCAACTGAAGATTCTACAACTTTAGCAACAACATGGACGATAAATATATCATGCCTCCAGCTTTTAGAGTAGAGAGAATTTAGTTCCTGTAGGAAAGTGAGAAATAACTATTGGAGCTCTACTTCTTTTCACGCCTTCCGCCTTCTCCACACTGTGCTTGGCATTGCAACTATCTTCAACTTTTGCAGGACGGCGAGGCAACCATTGTTTAACGAAATTCACCAGTCTGAGAAAGGCGGTCAGCATTTCTCAAATTTGTGCAGAGACCCGGCTTGATAGAGTAAACACACGCAGGAAATTAGAACAGAAAGAAGCAAATCAAGAAGATTGACCAAATTTAAGCAATGGAAATGAAGATAAAAAGAGGGCAAGGAAGGTGGGCTATATTGAATTCAGTTGATTATGGAGGGAGATATATGTAGAGGGTCTGGAATGTTAAACTTGGCGTGCAAGGCACGCAAGTGAAACTTCCCGGAAGATGCAGTCAAGTGCTTCTTTGACTCGTATTTCATGTTGGTGCTTGCCAACCAATTTAATGGAAGCTTCAAGAAAGTATGTGACTGTTAACCCGCCATTGATGAGGGCTCAGGCTTCATTGATAAAAGCAATGGCAAGAAAAAAATTGGATTAGTATTTACTTTTATGATAAATTTACTTTTTTTATTTTTCTTTTGTAAGCTCAGATTGCATTATTTCACAAAGTTTTCAGTATATAGTTTAGTTATCTACAATCAACAATCAATATAGTATATAGTTTCAATCTATCCAATGAGAAACCATATTTTTTTGACCATTTGCCGATATAGTAATTAGTCTAAAACTGTAAAAATTGTAACATTTGCAGTATAAATAAAGTGTTTAGTGCTTCTCCCGAACCCAAGTGGTACATTGGTGGCAAAGCCCTATCAGCAGAGGCATTAAACCCTAAGATGATTGCCAGCTACAAGTGGCGTCCATTGCTTTCACTGCTCACACGCTAACAGCCATGACTACAATCTCGAATCATCCAACTCACTTGATCTACATCTACCTTGTGATCTCTCATTACTTCACTCTCATGCTCCATTCATTTTGCACACCTCTGCAAATTCATCAGCTACATGACCCTCCCTTATCTCATTCCATGCTCAACACTCACGTTGTTTGGCTCTGTTGCCCTCACGTCCCTCTTGACGTTGTCCTCAAACATCTCGACTTCACTCTCTATATCCATCAATTTTCTAATATGATATGTGAGTGTGGAAGAGTCGAATGTGGTGGATGTGGTTGAGGGTGCCCCCCTCGAATCCCTTGGATAGATGAGAATATAAATCAAATGTCTACTACTTCTCTCAAATCTAGGTGGCACACCAACGGTGAAGCCTTGTCAACGGAGGCATTAAACCATGACTTCATTTCCAGCTACAAGTGGCATCCATTGCCTTCATTGACCATAGGGTAACATCCATGACCGCAATCTTGAATCGTTTGACTCACTTGATTTGCATCTACCTTTTGATATCTCATTACTTCGCTCTCATGCTCCATTCATTTAGCACACCTCTATCTCTGCCTTAGCAAATTCATAAACTACATGACCCTCCATTGTCTCATTCCATGCCCAACACTCACTCTGTTTGGCTCTGCTACCCTCACGTTCCTCTTGACGTTGTCCTCAAACATCTCGACTTCACTCTCTATATCCATCAATTTACTGATAGGATTTGTGAGCGTGGAAGAGCTAGATGTGGTGGACGTGGTCGAGGGCGTCCCCCCCAAATCCCTAGGATATATGAGAATACAGAGCTTTTAGACCCTGACATTCTAGCTTACATCCGTCGCAAAGTCGCTTCACTAGAAGTTGAGGAAAGGAGATGCCTCGGCAACAGACATTGGGCTGTCGGGAATTTGTTGGCTCGACACTTGTGGACTTAGGAGCAAGGAAGATAAGGAGAACAATGGAAAATAGTGGAATCCAACGCTCAAGTCAACAACATTCATCAATCTTTGTACCATCTATCCAAATGTATAGGCATTTCCTTTCCACCTATCCCCCTTTACCCCTTTTCCTCCAACTCCCAGGGTGGTTCTGACACCCAATCCTCTTATCATTTGTATCATTCCCCTTCTCTCATGGTAGATGCTACGTAGTTCCAAGCTCAAGCAGAGGGGGATACGGCTTAGTAGGAATCAAACTGATATGGTTTTCTCATGGTGGAGGAAAAGTTGGAGGATGAAGCGGTTCCAACAATAGTCAACAAGGAACAGGCGATTTCATCAATATCCAAAAGCAAGCATGTGGACTAAGCATATCCTTAGCCCAAATTTTCTTTCTCAACTTTCTCTCTTTAGCTCTGTGCATAACAATTGTGTAGACAATCACAAGCATTTTTGTAACTTTGAAAGTAGTTATTTTTGCAATCTCTACTTGCATCTTGCATGGACTATGCTCTATCAAACATACGCTCTCAATGAGTGGCCATTTGGTTCCCCTTTGGCGGGAAGATGGTCCAAATTCAGCCACTCCCTGCTTTACTATGGCCCCAGGCCTATCAGCAATATCATGACTATATCATATGTAATCTACTTTTGCTAATATAAAGTCTCTCACTTGCTTACAAAAAAAAGTGTCTATCGTTTCATCATAACACATAAAACTATCAGAAATCATCTAGCAACTAGGATTCAAAAGAAGTGATGGGTGTAGGATCTCTGGGACCATAACCTAGAGGAGCAAATGTAGTGGTGATACATAGAATATGGAACTCAATTTGAGCCAAAGGAGCATCCATCGTCTCCATATAGAACCTCATATTTTGTCGTTCTATTTTCACATCCTCAAGACTCGTGAAAACAATATACCTATCAACCTGTTTTTCCATAAGAATCCTATCTATCAGCGTTTGAAATAATGTTTCAAGATATTTCTCTTTTTGGCCCCTGGTGTGTCAAGGGTCTGAAGTCCATTGCCAAAATTCCTCCAACATTGCTGAATCAAAGAAAGCATACTTGTCTCTAGCAACCATGGTCTCAAGGTTTTGAATTTCACTTTGAATATCATGGGGAAAGACCAAGTGGAAAGACTCAACAACCTCCTTGGCTTGTTGTTGGGCTCGATTACGGCCCGGGAGACCTTAGCCTCCCACCCCTCGCCCTTATGGTCCTTATGCATTGACAATGGATAAGAGCAGGTTGATAGTGTTGTCGAAGGTAACCACATAATCAACCAGGATACTAAACATGATAAGAGAAGTGCAGGTGGTCAGGTGTTGGCCAAACAAGGAGAACAAAGCTCCATGGAGGTCTAGCAAAACCCGTGCATGGAATAGACCAATAATCTGGGGTAGAAGTAAAAGGATTTAGATGGGATTGGACCATAATAGCCAAGATACAACACCAACATCAGTATCTAACCCCAATGTAACCAGAATCGTCCCAAGAAAACAACTTCAACCAATCAATAAGCCAACTCACAGTGTCGCAGCCAGGAATCATTATTAAGCTAACAAACCCAAAGTTGAATGATATTACAACTGCAAAATTAATATAATTGAGGGACTTCAGAATTACTAGGAGTGAGCTAGATACCAAGTGTTGCATACAAGATAGTAAAACTACTCACTAAAACATGAAATGATGATGACAACCTTGCCCTCGAAATCAACAATTAGCTCACATTCTAAACTCCCATCCCACTCCTTGGTCATAGAATCTTTGATCCTCAAAAGATAGATTGTCACATCACCATTGGTTAGGAGCCACCCTCAGTAACTCTAGTTCACCAACCTCTTGCTCAAGCTTGACAGGTTTCCAAGGTTTCCCAACAAACTTAAGCATACACCTTTTTCTAGCCTAACAACCTTCCAAAACTCTTGCCAAGACTTTGTAACATTGCTAGTTAGCAAATTCTCGTATGGGAAGCAGGATAAGTAGTGTTGTCATTCCCTTCTCTAGTCGTGATTAACATGCATTTGAAAGTGCAGGTGGTAATAACAACACGCGTGTTTGCATGCACGAGGGTGGGCATGCCACCTTCATCCTTTAATGCCTTTCATTCTTTAGGTTGGCAGGCTCGAAAAACCATGTCGCTAGTTTCCTTGAGTCACGCCCCCATCAAGGGACTTTTTTATTATTTAAATTATTAATTAAAAATTCTTAAATTTAATGAAAACAAATAGATTGAAAATTTATGAAATATATGGTTTTTGTGAGATTAGTATCATCAAAATTTTAGATTTAAATTTTATTAAATGAAATTAAAAATACGAACCAATTGTAAAAGAAACAAAAAAAAAATCATCAAAAAAATCCAAACTTGCTAATACAATCTTAAATATGATATCATCTAAATTCAATATTATATAATAAACAATTAAATATATATTTCTAAATTTCATATCATATAATTCAATATATGTAATAAACAAGAAATTATGTTTCTTATTGCATTTTAAGATAAACCACTAACATCAGCCCCTAGGGCCAGCTCAATTCACAATGGTTGTGAAAATGAAATGTTATGTGCCAAGAGGTTAGAGTTTCAAATACCCTCCTATGTCTGTGGAATGGACATATGTAAGATCATAGAGGTTCAAGTAGGAGACCAGCCTAGTTGCACTCAAGTGCCTTAGGTTAGCGAGCTAGCATATCGAAGCTTTCCTTCCTAACAACAAATTAAGGTGTACCAGTCCAATCTTATCTAACTCTAAATGAGTCTCAACTCTAAATGAGGTTAGTTCAATCCACTTAGGATCATTTCATAATAAATCCTAGTTAATGATGGTATGATCAAGGCTTTAAGGTACCATTGGTACAATTATTGAGATTTTAAATGAATATATATGACATATGAGCATTTTGAAAAAATGTTTGATACACATTGTTGGTGGGAAATTCATCTAAGTTTAGAATAAACTATCACTTAACAATTGGTTGGTTCATCAAGGTAGAGATGAACAAAAATAAAGAACTACATTACTTTATTAAATAAATTAAACTAATGAGGAAAGTGGATTTGTGAAACAAACCGTGGGAACTCGCAAAATATTCAATTAGATTAATATTGAAAGAGAGGAGGAAGTTTGTCGACAAATTCAATCTCTAAATGCACATGGACACTTTCCAACACGAATAACAATTATGATCTATCCTATTCAATATGAATTCTTATGTTATTTAACTCAAAAATACATTGAAAATACTTGCAACTAAATGACAAGCTACATGGAGTGAAAGAAAATAATATAATTGCTACATCACAAATGAGGCAACCTATATGATCTTGGTGAATATCAGTGGCCACCCACCTATTCTTTTCCTACTTTTTTTAGGTCTTGAACTTCTAGAGCCATTTTCAGGTCCTAAACTGTGTTTTTCGGGAAATGGGCACTCAGAAGTCATAGGTTTTCGAGAGTAGTTGGAAAATGTAATTCTCATATAGACCTTTCCAACATGCTAACATGTATGCCAAATGAAGATTACATGCCAAAGTTACAACCCTGAGAAGTTGACGTTCCAACATACCCTGTCGATGTCCAATAACCTTTGGAACTTCATCTCCTAGGGTTAGGTTTTTGGATGTTTGGGGTTTTTCATTACCTCTTTATTATAAAAAGGCCTCTGAACCTCATTGTAAGATAGCTCAGTGAAGGTGTGTAACCATCACATCTATTCTAAAAGATATGCTACCACCATTTGATCTAGTTTGTGTTCATTATGCATTTATGTAGTTTTAGCATTTCCCATTTAATAATAGAAGTCAAGTTTCACTATATCTTCATGTTTTGGATACAAATATGTATATCATTTCATTCCCTTAATAAATTCATATCAGTGGTATCAGAGCAGTATGTTCTGTATCTATTGTTTTGTGCATGTCCCCCATGAGGTTGGGGCATTAGGAGTTGCGACTCGAACTACTTGAGCCCTTGTAAGACCATCCTCGCCAGCCCCTATGACCTCCCATGGTGGAAGAAAATAAAGACAAGGGAGCAAGAGATCCTATTAAATGTCTGCTCAAAGAAGTCCTTGAGAGACAAAGGAATAAGATGATGGATATTTTTTCTTGAATCCTTTGACAAATGGCAATAGATGACACATCTTCATCAAGTGGCCACTTTGGAGATGTCACCCCCTTTAAGGTACAAGTTAATTTTGATATTCCTATATTTGAAGGCCAGATAGATGCAAATGCTCTAGATTGTGAGGATTCCATCCTAGGGTCTTCTAATAGAACTAAATTCTCTAATTTCAAATACAATAAAACGGGAAATAATTCATTTCTAACTAAACATTTAATCGATGATATTTTTCCATTAAAATTTATTTCCTATAATTAAATAGTGGGCATTTCATTTCAATCACTTACATGAGTAATATATAAATAGAGGAATACATGTTTCGATAGCCTAGATGAGATGTCCCTTAGCTCCTGATCTGGCTTGGATGTTCTTCTTGACTAACGACTGGATTTACCTCCCAGCCAACTAGGAAGTAATTCCTAGCCCAGGAAACCTCGACAGGTTCCCTAGCACTCCGAGCCTGAGTCCAACCAGATGTAGTGTGTCCAAGATAAACAATACTCTCCTTCTCTCCCTTCTCTCTTCCCCACCTTACTTTCAAAACAAATCCTCCAAAACCACAACCAAACCAATACCAAACTCAAGCCAAGGATCCCCCCTCCTTCCCTCATCCTTCCCCTTTTATGCTCCCCCTTCTCCTCTCCACCTCAACCACCTCTCATTAATGTCATAACTACTCCCTCATCCTTACATTTGACTTCTCTTCTCCCAAGTAAGCATGAGAGGACATTTGGGGATGTGATATGAATATAAAATTGGGTAATTAATTGGAGAGGACCTTGTCTTCTCCCAAGTAAACATTTTGGAGATAAGACATGAATATATAAATTGGCAATTAATTGGAGAGGACCATGTCTTCTCCCAAGTAAATCTGAGAGGGCATTTTGGGGATGAGAGATTAATATATAAATTGGTAATTAATTGGAGAGGACCATGTCTTCTCCCAAGTAAATCTCAGAGGACATTTTGGGGATGAGGTATGAATATATAATTTGGTAATTAATTGGAGAGGAGCATGTCTTCTCCCAAGTAAATATGAGAGGACATTTTGGGGATGAGAGATGAATATATAAATTGGTAATTAATTGGATAAGACTATGTCTTCTCAAAATTTAAAAATTTGGGGAGGTAAATTGAGAATAATAACAAAGTTTATATAAGTACTAAATTTACAGTTTCACCAATGTAGGTATGTACCAATATTTCTTGATAATTATAAGTCAATATTTTAAAGTGATTTAAACCCTAGTAAAATTTTCATGATAAGATTAAGTAGGCATTACATACACTCCTCCTTCAGAAAACTTCGTCCCGAAGTTAGATTGTAAAAGATACAAAGAGTTCGAAGCAGTTTGGAAATATGGCATCTCAAAATAGAGAGAGAGTTATAGTTGTAAAATTTGATAAGTGAGACAATGACATCACGTCCCATCAAGAGTCTCCAACTGATCTATATCCTCCTATCCTTCCTAACTTACTTTCGTTCCCACGCTATCCATCCTCTACTGCTATATATGGTGGCATCGGCTATACCAATCTAACCACTGATAAAACCAATATGGCGGAAGCGTCGACTATATCGACCTAACTTCCCCAGTAGGCAACTGGCAATCGTCATCATATGTCTAGGGGAGCGTGTCCACCACTGCCCTCCCACTATTCCAGGTTTGGAGGTTACACGGCGGGAAATACCTCCACCCCTCCTCAAAACTAGGGTCAACGCCCTAATATGGACTACACTACATTGCTGGTTGGACTTGTCATCGAATAATCCAGTCAGGTCGTTTTGCCACCTGTCATTTACATTTTACTCATGTCATAAGAGTGCATATCAAGTAGATACCAAATGTAATAGAACAATGTACATCATACCTTTCCTCACTAGATGTCTCGACCTTCCCAATGGAAGAGTAGATCTTGGTTATCATATAGTTCTTCCCATTCTATGGGTTAGTTCTCATCCATGCATATATATAACAACAAAATAGATATAGATACCTGAGCTTAAACATCATCTTATTAAGTCTAGTATCCACGTATCAATTTTGTAGTTCATACTGGAAATAAATCGTACATTAGATAAATCATAATTTCACTAAGTCATTCATTAGATAAATCATATCCACTTAAGCCATACATGAAGCAACAATAACTCTAATAAGTCATGCACTAGATAAATCATAACCAAGTAAGTCATACATTAGGTCATACATTGAACATTTCAATCATTAATACCTAATCCATCTAATGATTTATGTAAGTAGTTTCACTTATCCAACTTAATGCATCAATATTACATAGTGTTCATAAATAAATAACATGGAATTGAAAATAGACCCTTAGCATAGGTAGCTATCTAAGTCAAGATGGACATCATAAATGGTCAAAAGTGAGGGGTAATTGCGACATATAGTCTTTGTGTCCTCTCGGGTAGCAGATCTTGGGTTATACTTGTCCCATTGTATCTTAACTTGATCCACCAAGTGATGCTTGAGCTATCGAACCCTATGGTATAATATGCATAATGTTTTAACCATTATGGTTCCCACATCTGAGACCTGTAATTCCCTCCAATCATGTTTGTGGGATTCATTCGAAACATAATGTTATAGGACAAATACATAAAAACATCATGAGTTTTATGCAAGTGGGGTGGTAGTACAAGAAAATAGGAAATTGGTCCAATTTTTCTCTTTGATTCTAAAAGGTCTTATAGATCGATGTGGTAAATTCACACATTTCTCAAATTGAATAGGAATAGAATAGATGCTTGCATAGTCTTCCTGCGCATAATGGTAGACATTTGTACAGATTGCTTTCCCCCTTTTCTTTTTCTATAAATCTTTGTTTGTGGGTCGCACAATAAGGAAAGAGATTGCGTCATCACTGATGCCCTGGGCTCTGTTCCGGGTATTGGAAAAGATGCCTCCCTTTGCAGGAAGGAATGGAGAATTTAATCATTTTTCTCTACCCTATCTTCAAATAATATTTTGTTCTACTTGTTTGATGTCTTCAGAAAGTTGGGAGGTACACATCCCCTATAGCAATGTCAAAAATTTTTAGGGATGATCCAAGGTTTGAAATACTTCACTCAAAATCCAGCTAGAAACTTGTCAACAAGTCGAATCTGATCACATACACTTCTGACCACTCTTACAACTCTTCAAAGGCAATGTTGGATTTGTTTTTGGTATTTTCTAATCTATTATTGGTAAAATGCTAAAATTAACAATCTACTTCAAAAAATAAATGCCACTATCTTCCATCTTCATACATTTAAGATCTAAAACATCAATTGAATATTTGTGAAAACTTTGAAGAAAATACTGAAAATAAAACCCAAGGGATGGGTTCTTCAGTCATGATAGGGGTTGGTCCAATTAACGATCAACCCAAATGCATCTACAAAAGACAACTTTATCGACACTCAGATTGTTCTAAGCCATAAAAATATGTATCCAACAGTTTCCTTCCTTGCTTCTATGGTGAAAGGTAAGGTTAAACGGTATAGAATGTTCAAAAGAAAATAAATAAACTCCTTGAATTCTATAGGCAAAAACACTCATTTTTAGATGCAAATATGCCTTTATAAGCACATACTAGGAAAGAAAATAAACAAACTTTTGAAACTATGCAACAGGTGGAAAAAATAGAAAAAAGTCTCTGACTTCCAAACCAACTATCCAAGATGATGCACATAATTTACATTTTTAAATTTTAAACTAGAAATGAAGACATGGTTTTCAAATTTTAAACCAGAAATGAAGACATAATTTTTAAATTCCAAAATAAAAATTTGAATTATCTAAATTATACCAAATTTTGTGTTTCACATTAGGAAGCAATATCTACACGATACAAATTTGTGTTTCACAATAAATGGCAACCCCATTTCATTTTTAAACTTCATTCCTCATTAAGATGTAAGTAGTAGGAGGAGTTACCTGGGGTTATCTCAAGTGGTTAGGTGGAACAATTATTATCCTTCTTACCCAGGTTCAAATCCCTGCTAGTGACATGATGGGATTTGATGTTTTTGATGTGGATCAATTATTATCCTTTTCACCTAGGTTCAAATTTCACATTGTGACATGATGCTTTCATGAGCCATTTGTTGACTACCATGATTATCATGAAATTAATCTGGTTTACCCTGGTTACCATTCTCAGAATGAAGGTAAGTGCCCGGTGCATTTCTTTAGGATATATTTATATTTCAAGCAAGGAAAAAATAAAAAGAGAAAATAAGACAATTCAAAGCTGCAATGTGTACCCTGGCCCAAGGGGTTGTACAAAAACAGATTTAATGAATCAAAATAGAAAAATTGCACAGAAGTACAGGAATAGAATGAGAATACAAATAATTAATGTTCTTAGGCAGAGAGATCATCATAGAATAATTTCGTGCTCTGCCTCCTTTATAAAACTAAATGATATAATGTACAATTTCATTAACTCGAGAGAGATGAATCAAAGAATTAAAAGAGTGGGATAGATTAGAGAGACAAAAATAAAACCTGGAAAAGTAGATGAAAGTTTCCAGGACATTCTTTCACAACCTCCTGCCCAACGGTTCCACCAAATATAGCTGCCATGGGATACAACACTCCACTAAAACCACTTGCAAAATATTCGAATACATTATAGTCAACAACATTAACATCCATCTTAACTAGCGAGCTATCATTTTAAAACCTTTGCCACATTAATGACATATTGGTATCTTCCCAAGATGCAAAATGGAACACCCAAATTTATGAACAAATTTATCCGGGGTTCAGACAACCAAGTGTA
>APFE030900772.1:0-17831 GCA_000404065.3 Pinus taeda | reverse complement strand
AATTTAACTTACAATTCTTCGCTCCCTAGCAACAATCCTAGTTTGATGTTGTCCTTTAAGATAACCTAAGGGAAATTGGCTATGCCAAAGCATCTAAAATGTTTTGTTGATTTTAATGTTTTGAATGATGAGTGAATTGTTTAAAAGCAAGTGCTTTAAACTTAGAAATATCCTTGATGAAACAAAAGGTTCTTCTTTAAACACATATGGTTATTTTGATTTAAGTGGGATGGATAAGTAGAATATAGAGAAGTATTAGTGATTTAATATTTAGACCGAATATTTAACCATTTATAAGTAGAAATCAAGAAAACAATGTTTCCTAGATTAACAGAATATAATTTAACTATTACAGAAATCTAGTGCAATTTAAGTTCAAAGAGGAATTTATAATAACAGATAGTTCTGCAAATTAATCTCTTATTTAAATGCAACATCACAGTTATTTCAAAATGAAACTGAGATTCAATTAAATTTTCAATCGGATGATTGTAAAAGAATTAAATTATATGAAGAATAAATAATGAAAAACGTGATGAAAACAACTCACTGCGAGACAAGCCATATGAAGTAAATCCAAAATCTTTTATTTAATAAAAGGTGCTCCAACTTAGTACAAATCTGTGTGATAACTGGTTCAAAGGTGCAACCCTCAATACTTCGACAGACTGAAGTATTTAAACAAAATTACAAAATATTACAATAAATGCTTGAGTGAAACTACATTTTATTATTACTTAAAACTAATAGAAACAAAACTAATTCAATCAAAAGGAATGAATGTAAACATCTGGCCCAGTTTTGAAGTAAAGATGTTGCTGAGTGGCCATTATTCAGGTGTTGCACTGGTGAAGCTGACATGTCATTTAATCCTGAAACTCTCACAGCTTCTCCCACCTTTCTTCATCCGGAACGACTATCTTGGTTAATTTGTGGTAGATTTCATCTACCTTAGTATACCATGCAAAAGTGGGTTTTACAGTGAAAATATGTTTTATCTCATGTTAAATAAAACCGATGTTGTTGATGGATTCGTAAAATGCTCTGCCTATCATAGAACCTTTAATGTTGGAGGTGCTGACCACTACATATCAATGACCCATAGCAATACACCCCCATTTTTCGCAAAAGGGATAGTGCCTGATTGATGTGTCCATGTTGTACAACTATCATCATCAGCTTCACTTCTAAGATGTTATGTAAACCCTTTCTACATATGTATAATGTAAATAATCTCAACAAATCCATTTTGTGTATGTAATTGCCTAGATAAACCTACTCTGGTGACGATCTACATTCCAGGAGGTTTTTTCTCTCACCGATCCATTCTCGGATGGTTGGCAGAGTTTTCCTTCAGTCTTACCCCAAAGACGGAATGGATTTTGTCACTGGGATCTTAGGCGAGTCCTAGTGTTCTAGATCAAGTCTATGTAAAAGTGATTTGGGAATAATTCTAACTATTTGGTTAGGTTATTTTATTACAAATTACTTTGTCTGCTGGATTATATTTGTGTCGCAGAAATGGGTAGTTTGTGAGGGTCTCTTAAAAATGGGTTTTCCCCCTTGAGATGTAAAAAATATGAAAATCATGATGTGAAGTGCCTTGAGGGTTGGAAAAATAATTTATCCCCTCATAGGTTAATTAATTAAATTTTTTGGCCAAAAATTAATTAAAATTCTAAGCCAAAAATTTAATTAATTCTAGGTCCTACATAAATTTAAATTCTCCAAAGGAAAAATTCATCAATCCTAAAAATTCAAAATTTAAAAGGTCTCAGGACTAAAGTAAATTAATTATTTTGCTAAATTTTAAGCCTTCGATCCCTGGGGTATAAGTCAAAGTCAAAATTTTGAGAAAATTAACTCAAAATTTTTATTTTTGAGTCAATTAAAATGCATTTAATTGAAAATTTCCAATTTCCTCAAGAATTTAAAATTTCGACAGATGAGATTCAAAGAAATTTTAATCTTCATCAACAGTCGAGATTGCTTTGACAAGGGTCACTCGAACTAGGCATTGGAAAATTTATCTTTAAATAGGAGGTCATTTTTTACTTGATCCATTCTATCTCAGGATCGTGTATTAAGCTCTCAGGCTCTCTTGTATACTTCTTTGAATTAATGCAAAAGTATTTGAGGTTACAATGTCCTGTAATGTTCCTCTTCATGAATTTATGGTAACATTGTTTTAATTTCTGCTTAATATTATGTGAAAACTATCAATCAATAGCTCTCTTAGAATAATCTGAATACAAGTATATTATTCAATTTGTTAGAGCTAGGGTATCATTTTTAATTTTGATTGAAGTAGGAGATATCTCTATTTCTTTAGAATTTTATTGTTGTTCTTTTTCTCTACTTGATTTGATGGTTGATCTAATGTTTGCAAAAGATCTCTTAGGTTCTCATTGAACATTTGGGGATAGTCTTCGGTTCCAAACAACTCTCAATACATATCTTTTGAAGAGCCTACTTCATATAGGCATCAGGATTTATCTAATGGTAATCTTTTTTTTGTAGGGTGTTTCTGGCCTAGTAACTCTCTAAAATTTCAAAATCTTTTAAATTTTTTGCGAAAATTTTGATAGATCTGGCTATTAAGAGCCTTAGATTATCAGATCTAGGAGCGGAGTTGGACTTATACTCCTCATATCTTATAGATCTATAAATTATTTGTATAGATATATTATTTACTTGTGTAGATCTGAAATTTTGTAACATAATTTTGAATTTTAACACTTGGGATTTTGGGATTTTATCTATTTTTGTACATATTGGGTATTTCTCTCTTCTTGTGCAAGAATAGATATGAGAAATCAGCCAAGAAGATCTTCATATCTGAGCCAGATTTAGGCCCTGGAGGCCAAGATCTAGGCTCAAAGATTGTTTGAAGGAATAGATATTGGATATTAGCTAAGTAAGTCTTTAGATTTGATATTTTTTCAAGCATATCTAGGGGTTTTGAGATAGATCTAGACCCTAGAGGGCAATATCTTGTCCCAAATTTGTTTGTATGGCCAGCCATTAAATATTTTGCAATAAATCTGAAGATCTAAAGCAAAATAATTTTTTCAGAACAAGGGTTTCAACTTTTGGGGATCTTAAGCCCAAATCTGCCTTTTCCTAGCCCAACGCTAGTTCTATTGGCCCTATGCTAGCTATCATTTGCCCTAAATTCCTCTTGCTCCATTTCTAATTTGAATATTTAATTTTCTGAAGCTAATCAATGGTGGGCTTTGTAGAAAATTTGGTAAAAAATTGTGTTTGAGGTATTGAATTTTTTTTTGGCAACTTGGGCAAGTGATCTTCAAGGCCTATGGCCTAAGGGTTTGATCTCTAAACCAAATTTTTCCTCACCGTTTGCTACAACATTCATATACCTTTCTAATAGTGGTGAAAAAAACATCTAAGTGGTTTGAAATTAACTAAAAAAATTGATAAATACATTAATAAGTCATTTATGTTTGATGTGTATCAAGCATTTGACTTAGATCTATGTTTTGGGTGACTGTTATCTCTGAATAATTTTGTTTCTAAAGACTGAAATATAACAGTGGCAAAATTTCATGTGGGTTAGTCTAAAATATGTTCCTAACTTGTCTAATACATGAAAGGATTAATTTCTTGAGTTAGGCATTCATCATTAAGCTTATTTCATGTTTTAATTGTTGGATTTAATAAGCATATCAGATCTGATATAATTCTAGAATTCACGTCATAACAGGATGATTTGTTTATATTATTCATGTGGGCAAGTTTTGAAACTTTTCAGTAAATTTTTCGCATAAAGATATCATTGATAGCTTACTGTTTTCATTGTCATACTGTTGTTATCATAAAATTTTCTAAATGCTGTCCTAAAAACTAATTTCTGAAAATTAAGTACTCTATCATGGAATTGTGATAAAAAACATATCTTTTGTTTCATAAACTGGGTTTTTTTTAAGCATCTATTGACATTGATTACAAAGAAGTTTTTGTTCTCATTGAGCTATAATTGTATCAAAAAATATTTGAAATAAGCTTGTGGTTTAATTGTAATGTTTTCAAGGGTTTATTTTGAAGTCTTCATCCAATAAAGAAAACATTTTATTTTGGTGATTAAGGGATTTTGCGACACAAGTGTTTATAATCCTAGAGTCTAACTTCTTCTCATCATCTGGTGCATTTGCATATAAGTTATTTTTGCATATATAAAATTTACTTCCAAGCATAAGCTTGGTCGATAGAGAGATAGTTATCCATACATCCTTGCTTGAGAAGCTTGCTTTTAATAGTACTTAAAATGGTGACCTTGTAGTCATCAGAGCCACAAACCTCTGTAGCGCCGGAGGCACTGGGTATGTTAGATTTTCAGGAGAGGTATCATTAATCACACCTTAGTGTGCTTCATCTTATCTTCTTTATGTCAATTACTATGAAATCAAGCTCAATATAGAAAGGATCGAAGGGTTAAAACTTTGATAGGCATTTTACTAAAATTAACCAAGATTCTTTCATCTCATATTAGCTTTAGGATCTGAAATTCATATAAGATAGTCATTCATCCAAGCAGTAGTTGCAAATCAGTTACTTGGTACAAATTTTCCTAGCAAGATAGTTGAATCCATAAGGCACTGGCATCAATTTCTTAGAATCTAATCAAATCCTATAAGTCTTGCTAAATATTAATCAAGTACTTGATCTCTTCATTATGTCTCCCGAATTGGTTGGTTCCCAGTTAGTTCTTCTTCATTCCTTCTTTCCATAGGGTCTACCCCCCTTAGCCTATTGTAGGGATTCAGCCTAAATGGAGAGATTGAGGATCAGGATGACAGCCCCCAATTTGAGTCATTGTTGTGGTGCCTGGACATTCTGTACGAGAACAGGAGGACTTAGTTGTGTCCCTGGTAATGTCTTGAAGCTTCTTCATATAGTCTTCTCTAGTCATTAATTTATCATTAATTACAAATAGTGAAATCAGACCATTCTTGTTCAATACATCAATCCTTGTGAAAAACCTGTTGACTGCTACTTCTAGAGTGTGAAACTTCTCTATCAATTGTACGACTAAGTTCTTCTTGGTCAAAAAAAATTTCACCTCCAGGATGGTTTCTATTTTGTCATCCACTCCTAGATCATCCATATCATATCTATTTTTGGAGTTGAAGAATTTTATGATGTTGTTGGCTATAGTAGGAATCTCTCCTAATTGAGCATTTATATTGGCAATGGTTTTCTTTTCATTTTCCATCAAATCCTTCTGCTAAAAAATAATCTGGATACATGGCCAGATTTCATCTATCTCCTTAATGATGTTATTCCATATGATTTCCTTGACATGACCTAGAGTGTGGCCAATGTGATTCTGAGCTCTCTGAAGCTCTGCTGCATGAAAAATATCAGATTTCTGGTGATGATGCTCTAGAAGTTTCACTTGATCCTACAACTTCTTGATTTCTCTAGTCTGGAGAGACATTAAGTATTGGGGCTTTTCACAGTGCATCATGTTAGATATCATTTTTTGGGATCAAATGCAAGGCCCAGAAGTGATGATTGACGCTATGTGATTCATTTCACTATTTTCAATCCCGCTTATTCACTCCCGTGAGCATCACCGATGCAATGAGTGCTAAGTGGACTATTAAAAAATCATGAGAAATTAGCCAGTTACAACTACCTCTCATGGAAATGATCATAGATGAATGAATTTATTAACACAATTGATCCAAAGAAATGATATCTAGAGAGACATGTTTTTCACTGCATTGGCCAACTGGTTTGCAACATCTCCTGTACTTGTTGTAGCAGATATGGCTATAGGAATGACTGTGATAGGGAGTGCTTCCAAAGGGGTAGTCTTTTTAGCAACTTTCTCATTTTCTTTAATTAGCTTCTCCATATTTGTCTCCATTTTCTTGAGCTGTGTAGTCTGCTCAACGATGAGCTTCATCATATTTTCCTTTTGAGTCTCTGTCTCTTCAATATCCTTCGCTAGAGGATCTTCAGTAACTAACAATTTTAACTACTTTATCAATGTTGCTATGTCCAAATTCTTCTTCTTCACAAGTTCTTTTACAACGTTGATGTTTGATGGATCATAACCCAGTTTGATTACCAAGTCCTCCAGGGTTTTATTCCTAGTGTCTTTGAAAGCGCAGATACCTTCTCCATCTTCAACTATGATTGGAAATTTTCCAAGGTAACCTGTAGTTTTGATAAAGTCATGGCAATGTTGGTGACAGTTGAAAATATCATTTCCCCAGTTTTCTTATGCATCTTCATCTGATCGATGGGATGTATATCCTTTACATCAAACTCAAAAGCTCTCTTTTTGTAGTCTGATGCAGTCTTAGGCTAGGGAACTTGTGCTTGTAGAAATGCCATTTGTATTTTCCCATTTTCTGAGTCAAAGGTTAACAACAACCTGCTTTGGGCACTAGAAGTCTATTTCTAGAACTGGTGGTAAGTGTTAATCTTCAAGGCTTCATTTCTGACTTTTATCTCCTTGAAGATGTCCATTATGCTCTTTTATGACTTGCCTGGAGTAGATGTACCTATCTACATTATTTCCTGCTACTCTTGTGAAGCTGTGGAGGTAGAAGGAGACTGTGTGGACTGATCACCCACTAATGAGGAAACAAGTGGCTCATTAGTGGTGATAATGGTCTGTTGCTCTGAATCTTTGCTAAGGTTCAGTCTAGAACTAAGCTTGGCCTTCTTTCTATACATTATCTTGAATCCTTCATTGAAAATTTCAGTCCCTAAAGGGGACTCTTCCTCTCTACTTCTCTTGGTTGTCTTCTCTTGCATGGTAGGAGTCTACACTCTGGATGATGATACCTGTTATTATTCTGCCTCCTTAAGGGTATTTTCAACCCATTCTAATTGATTCTTCTATTTCTCTATCTCTAGCTTAAGCTTAACTGCATTTCCTTCAAGAGATTATCTACTTCTTCCCTTACTTCCTTGTTGTTGCAAATGAAAGGGCCAAATTGTGTTTTGTTTTTAAACTGGGACCTTTTCTTTGCAGCAACAAAGTGGATTTCATCCATGTTGATCATCTGCCTTATTTACTCCAGAAAAAAAACCCTCAATGGGAGGAATTTTGGCAACTTGTAAGGTGGCAGTTCACATCCAAATATTCTGATTTTTGTATAATTCTCATGAAGGTACCAATCTCCTGTCTGAACTTGATTTGATAGCTGCAACACCCTTCAGATTTCCCCACTGATCCTCGGTTCTATTTTGATGCTTAGGAACCTATTGTCGGGTGAACAAACATCTCTATAAATTGTTTATAAGTGTACTCTTTCTACTCCTTCATGACCAAAGTAGTCCAAAAGATGATTGACTATTGGTTTCCCTTCTCATCCAACTTTTGCAAAGATAGGTTGATGATTTCCCCCTAAAAGTATAGGAACATGTAGACTAACACAGAGGCATACTTGAATAACTCTTCAGTTGAAAATTTGATAAGTTGTTGATGAATGGATTCTGCAAGAAATAGTCTGAAGTTAAATACAATGGAGGGATTAGAATCAACAGAGAATATGGAAAAAAAATCCTATAATGGCCTCATCTACCCATGGATCATAGTAGTAGCCAAGGAGGTAGGAAACGACTGTAATAATATGCTTGGATCTCTCTGGGAAAATGGAGGATGGATAAGGAGGATTTCACTTTGGTAGTGAAGCACCTTGTGTCAAAAACAACTCAAGAGTTTGGGATCTCTTGGCAAAGTCTAGTTTCTGGTATAGTTTAACCAGTGCTTCATAAGAAAATGGGGTAGCATTCGTGGGGGCTTGCATCATCCAATCAATGGCCTGAGGAGTTATGGTAAACAAAATTTCTCCAGTGGGGGTGATAATGACCCTTTGGCTTGGAAAATAGGATGCATGACATTTTCTAATAAAATCTATGGTGTTGTGGGTACAAGGAAAGATGTAATGAGGTAAATTTGACTCCCATAGCTAGATGTCATCAGACTTGTCAATTTATTTGTCCTCGAGCTAGTAATACGTCTTGAAGAGGTCAAGTTCATAGAGTTTCTCATGGATTTTGTAGTCTCTGTCAGCCATAGGGACGTGGTGAAGATCTATGGGAGGAAAGATCAGAGGATAGACAGGTTCCTCTAGTCATTATCCATTAGAGGCATATTTTCTATGGCTAAGAACATGAGTGAAAATGACTAGAGGTTTGAAGTTACAAATAGGGATCAATATTTGGAGCCAAAACAGAGGTAATAAACTGAAAATGATAGAATAGAGTGTGTCACTGGTGGTTAAAGATGACAGGATTGAGTCTGGAAACATGTAACAAATCAATTAACAGTGATAATGCAAGAGTTCAGTAACCTGTTCTCAAATGGGAAGGAGGTTTATATAAAAAAATTGGTTTTCTATTGAAGGTGGCACAGGTCCATTGAATTAATGGCTCAGCCAATTGAATTCTTAACGGGTTAATTATGGAGGGAATGAATGTGATTTGATGGAGTTAACATACATATGAGGCGGTGGAAACTAAATGGCAGGAGTGTAACGGTTAGGAAGGCAGTATCGGAAGTAAGGAAATTAAATTTTCAGAAGGGGGGAGAGTGGTTAGTGGTTTCACTCGAGGAGGTCCAAAATGTTGAGGAGCTGACACATAAGGGTGGGCACAGTTTGGTATACTGCCCATTTTAGACACCCCCTCCCCCAACGGTAAAGCTCGAATGGTGAGGGGGAGGGGGGAATATGATGTGGGCCATTGGATGTGGGAATATGGATGGATATGGAGTGTGATATGGAAAGGATTTAAATCAAGACATGACAAGATTGTTTGGTGGAATCAAAAATTGATTTAATTCATTGTTGGGGAATGTGCAATATAATAAGAGTGTTAAAACTTAGGATATGAAGGTGGAGGGAAATGTTAGCGGATGGGGATAATTATTTGGGATTTTATACTTAGGGATAGGATTAATATCAAATAATTGAGATATAAACCTTAGAGTAAAGATTTTGCTCCTTTTCCTTTTGCTCTGCACATGAAAACACATTTGATGTTTGTTTGTGGCGCATTTAGACTTGCAGCCTGTGCATTTATAAAAACATGAAACAAAGCCTTTCTTTTCTTTTTCACTTCCGTAGCATTTTATTTTCCTTTTTCCTTCTTTATTTAGGGAAGCTACCACCTAAGATTTTATTGATATGGATGCCTAGGAAACATAAAAATTTCCTAACATTTTAACTTTTCTTTGTTTTGCATCCATATCCTCACTTAACATTTTGAATTATTTTGACTAATATGCTAACTTATCAAAACCAGATAATGTTACAATAGAATCCATGGTCGGAAGAATAGAACTAAGTATTTTCAGCTGTAGTCGCATGAAGGACAAATTGTGCATGCGATTGGAGCCTTGTGGCCACATGGAAGGCTTGGCATGCATGCGGTTGGGTTGTATGGTCAGGCAAGAAGAAATTTCTAGCTCAGGGAAGGATCACCAGTGGGTGTTGTCTAACATCTGGTTATCATGTATCCCTGGGGAGTTATAGTAAATTTTAAAGGTAGTAGGTCTGACTTCCATAACTGGAACTTGGTTTTCATGTCATGCATAGTAACTCTTAGCAAATTTTTTCCCTACAGGCCTTGTAAAAGTGAGTAAATGTGGGGTGGGGTGTTATAGGGTGGTATCAAAGAAGTTATGTTCCCTGTAAACCTTTCTTTGGTACTAGTGTTATAGAGTGGTATCAAAGTGGGGTTTATATTGTTGGAACTTGAGGTAAATGCAGATGGTTATGGCTATCATGCACGAAGTTATTGTTTCAGTTTTGTATTGTCATCTTGATCCATGGATGTTGATATGTTGTTGCTATTATTATATATTGTGCTAATCTGGACTAACTTGTGAAGATGTAATAACCTCTCCTAAGATACATTGAGGTATGAATCTGATTATGCATTCGATTTGGTTTATCTAACATGCTATCATTGCAGGAAATAGAAGTCCAAAAGATGAAGAGAAAAATGGTGAATTATAGTTCACATGACTCCTCACAGAGGCCCTAAGTGAAATCAGTGGGATGGGAGAAGTCAGTCAAGCAACAAGGAGAGGAATATTCTCCCGACCTAGTAGATACATTAAGGAGTTTTAGGGTAGAGATTAAAATTTGTAAAGAAGATAATAATAGGTTGATTGTGGTAGAGGAAATACTTGCAGAGGCTCAAGAAAGTAAGATGAAGCCAATACAATTATTCTTCAAAGGATTTCAAACTTACAAAAGTAGGGACGACTAGGGATCGGTCATCGAGATAGGCAAGAGAAGACTAATGGGGCAGATGGAAGTAGGTCTCAAAGAAGGTGCAAGATGTATAGTTATGATATAGTGAAGGGTGGCACTCTTGGATACGCTTGATAAGAGTACTAGTGCACATGGATTTTATTCTAGCTATTCTTCTAGGAGACACCATCACCATCACTGCCATCATCATAGGAGGAGTGAGTATTTTCTAGAGGAATTCAAGAAATCCAAGCCTCCTAATTTTGATGGGGAAATTAAGAAATAAGAATATTCATAAGCATGGTTGAAAATTTTTCAGATTGCACGATTACTCAAAAAAAATGAAATTCAGATAGCCACCGTTAGCCTCAAAGGAAAAGCAGATATCTGGTGGGAAGATATTAAGAATGTTAGAGACATCAGAGAAGAGAAGATCACTTGGGGTGAGTTTGAAAGACTCTTTAAGAAGAAGTACCTGCTTGAGAGATATTATGATGGAAAGGACAAGGCATTTTATGAGCTCTGGATGGGTTCCATGACATATGAAGAGTATACGACCATATTTCTAGATTTTTTAAGTTATGTTCCCTATCTTAAGGATGAGAAAGAAAATATCCAAAGGTTCATCAGTGGATTTCCTTTGTCATTCAAATACTGGATAGATTTTGATGTGCCTCCCTCATTGGAGGAAGTTATCCGAAAGTTTAAGCATTTTTATGAGTAGTCGAAGTGTAAGCCTGAGCTCAAGCATGACTTGAAAATTTATGAGAAGAATAAAGGAAAATGACCCAAGAAGTGAGAAAGGACATGGATCTTAGCCTGGAGAGTAGCATAATAAAGGCAACGACAGGGAACCATTGAAGTGTTGGATTTATGGTGAAGACCATCTTAAGAAGGATTGTCCATTGTACTAGGGTGGTAGGACACATATCTATAGTGGTTAGGAGGCACAAATAGTTAGGGATGTTGGCTAGAGCATTCCTTGTAGCTATATAATACTTGATAACAGGCAAGCAAACCATTAGGCATCTATTATTGAGATGGAAGGTAAGTTTCATGATCAAGTTGTTTCCCTTTTGATTGACCCTGGATCAAATTATAGCTATATTAGTCCCAACCTAGTGGATTAGTGTCAATTGAATAATGAAATGCATGTAGAATCTTGGTAGGTGCAGTTGGCTACAAGGACTAAGAGAAGAGTTCATCACTGGGTGAGATTTTGTGCATTTAATCTTAATGGAATGCCTGCAACATAAAAACTAAATGTGCTTCATTTGGGTGCACATAACATGCTTTTCAGCATGGATTGGCTATTTATTCACAAGACCAATGTAGATTGTTGTGACAAGGCCATTGAGTGCTTGGATGAAGATGGAGAAAAGAGGATATTGTAGGGAAAGAATAAGCCTACATTAGTGAGAATGGTTACATCTATGCAAGCTAAGTGAAACTACAGGAAATTGCGAGTATTGTTTGTAGTTCATGTTTCTAGTAACAAAGGGAAGGATGTTTCAGATGATCAAGTCTTGAGGAATTAGCTTGTCTTGTAGTAGTTTCAGGATGTGTTTCCTATAGAGAATCTAGATTTCCCCTTCATAGATAGGTGGATGAGTCTCAATAGAGTTAGTACTATGAGCAACACCAACATCTAAGGCACCATACATGATTAGCACTCTGGAGTTGGTGGGATTGAGGTTGTAGCTTAAAGAGATGCTTGATAAGGGATATATAAGGCCAAGTGTCTCCTTGGAGTGCACTAGTGTTGTTTATAAGGAATAAGGATGGTACTCCCATATTGTGCATTGATTATAGGAAGTTGTACAAGGTGACTATCAAGAACATGTACCCATTGACTCATACTGATGATTTGTTTGATCAGATGAAGGGAGCAAAACTTTTTTCAAAAATTGATCTAAGATTGGGGTATCATTAGGAGTGCATCAATGAACAAGACATCTACAAGACTACATTTCTTAAAAGGTATGGGAACTATGAGTTTGTGGTGGTTCCTTTTGATCTTATCAAATGATCCAACCACCTTCATGTGTTTAATGAACAATGTGTTGTTTCCTTACCTAGATAAGTTTGTGATAGTCTTTGTTAATTATATATTGGTATTTTTAAAGAATAAGGAGGAGCATGGAGAGAACCTTGCAATGGTGTTGATATTGTTGAAATATCATAAGTTGTATTCCAAGCTCAACAAGTGTAGCTTCTTTCAGTCTCAAATTCGTTACTTGGGACATGTTGTTTCCAAGGAAGGGATAATAGTAAATCCATAAAATATTAAGGCTATCATGGAGTGGCAAGCTCTGAAGAATGTGGATGAAGTCTAATCATTCGTGGGAATAGTAGGTTATTACAAGAGGTTCATCAGGAACTTCTCCAAAATTTGCTATCTTATCACATCTTTGTAGAGAAAAGGAAAGAAGTTTGGATGGACTACTGAGTGTACAACTAGCTTTGACCAGTTGAAGCATTTTCTTACCAATGCTCCATTTTTTGAGATTTCAAAGCTTGATAAAGATTTTTTGGTTTGTACAGATGCATGCAAGGAAGGACTTGGTGGAGTACTGATGCGGGAATGACATATGGTTTTCTATGAATCAAGCAAGATGAATGAACATGAGCAGAATGATATGACTCACAATCTTGATTTGGAAACCATCATTCACACGTAGAAGATGTGGAGACATTATCTTCTTTGCAAGAGGTTCATCTTGATGAGTGATCACATTGGTCTGAGGTATTTGTTTGACCAACCCAATTTGAATGCAAAGAAAGCTAGATGATTAGCTACTCTCAATGAGATTTATTTTGAGATTAGGTACATCAAGGGAAAACAGAACCAAGTTCCATATGGCCTCAGTAGGAGAGTGAAAGTGAATCATATTTAAGGTGTGAGCTCTTATGGTATAAATTTACAAGAGAATATCTTACAAGTAGGGAAGCATGATGAGAAGTATCAGGAGCTGAAGTAGAGATTGCAGCAGCAGGGTGAGGGTGATCAGGATAAGGAGTATCACCTCATAACAAATGGTTTGGTTAGATTTAGGAACAAGATTTATGTGCTTGATAATAGTGAGTTGAAGAAGATTATTTTGAGAGAGTTTCATTCCAATCCATATTCAATCCACCCAAGCTACCAGAAGACTTTGACAATTGTTAAAAAGTTCTATTATTGACCAAATTTCAAGAAGAGGTAGTTAAGTTTGTTACTAAGTTCTTGTATTGTCAACAGGTGAAAGATGAATGCAAGCAGACATTTGGTCTATTGCATCCTATTCTGATTCCATAATGAAAATGGGAGGTCATTTCCATGGACTTCATTACATGATTTCCTAGGACATCAAGGCAACATGACTCCATCATGGTTGTGGTTCATAGGTTGATCAAGGTAGCTCACTTCATTGTGATAAAGTCAACTAGTTCAACCAGTGAAGTTGCATAGGTCTTCATTAAGGAGATAGTGAGGTTGCATGGAGTTCCCACAAATATTATATTAGATAGAGATGCCAAGTTCACTTCCATTTTTTGGAAGGAGTTGTTTGTAGGCTTGGGGACAAAGCTAGATTTTAGTACAAATTATCGTCTACAAATAGATGGACATACATAGAGGATTAACATTATCCTTGAGGATATGTTGACTATGTATGTCATTCATTAGCATAGGAAGTGGGAAGAGTATCTTGCACTAGTGGAGTTTTCTTATAATAATGGGCATCAAGAATCCTTGAAGATGAGTCCTTCAAGGCTCTTTATAGGCAAAGTTGTAATATTCCTATTAGCTAGAGTGATCAAGTGAATAGGGTGTTGATTGGACCAGATATGTTTCCAAAGATGGAGGAAAGATGCAAGTTATTAAAAGGAATTTGAACACAACACAAGACAAGCAAAAGAGTTATGTGGACCAACATAGAACATTTAACGATTTTAAGGATGGGGAGCATGTGTACTTGTGTATCAAGATAAAGAAGAGCTCCTTGAGGATTTGGTAATGTGCCAATATGGCACCTAGGTACTGTGGGCCTTTTGAGATCCTTGAGATAATTAGACCAGTGGCCTACATACTTGCTTTTGCCATTAGTCAAAGTCCATGATGTTTTCCATGTTTTATTTCTTAATAGATATGTACAAGATGTTGATCATGTGATTGATTGGTTGTACCGCAAGTGGAGCCTGAGGGAAAGTTCTAGCTAGAGCCTCAATGCATATTGTAGTGGAAATAACTCATGCTCCAGAACTGAGCAATAAAGCAAGTTAAAATGCAGTGGAAGCACTTTGGGCTTGATGAGGATACATGGGAGGTGGTTAATCAGATGTAAGAATTATATCCTTCTTTATTTTTTGGTTGAAGAAATGAATTTTTGGTGTGTATATATTATATTATATATATATATTATATATTATATGATATATATATTGACATATTGTCATTGTAAATACTATATCGAGTTGTGTTTATATAATCTTCGAATAAAGTAGTTATTTTTTTATTTAGCTAAGTTTTTGGTTAGACATAAAGTGTCATAGAAACCTAAGGATTTTGGTGCCCCACCAAGGGGAGGGCTTTGTAATAGCCCTTGGGTTGATTTTCCTACTTGTAAATTGAATGACATTTTAAAGGAAAATTAAGACCAACGGTGCCCCATGGGAAATGTATTCCAAGTTGAATGGAGGGAAAAACATTAAAGTAGGTATCAGTTTTGGTTAATTAATGGCTATGGAAATTGGGATTGGAATTGATAAAAGGAAAAGGGAAGTAGAATACAATTAATTAAATAAATAAAGGAAAATGAATGAAAAGAGGAAAGGAAAAGGAAGAGACACCAAACATGAATGATAAAATGGAATTCTATAAATAGTTGGAAAATTTTGATTAATTTCAACTTTGGACAACTTTAGTTTTGGAAGGAATCAAGCTCAGGAGAAGAGACGAAGAACACTTGATACAATCAAGCAAGAAAATGAAAGAAAGGGAGCGCAAGGAGAGGATTGGAAGAGAAGCTACAACAAGAATATTTGTCATATAATAGGTTTCATGTGTGATTTCCTTGTTGGGATTTGAATGCATGGTGCATGAATTTGGTTTACATGATTACTTTGTTGTCATTGGCATGGGTTTTTGCTAGATTGATAGTGGTTACATCCTTTCCTTACCATTTCTTGGATAACCATGGTGTGATGGGATTCATTCTTGGTTGAGATTTGGATTACCAGAAGGTTTTCGATCTGAGTGAGGTAGTATTAGGAAAATCCCAAGGGTTGGGGGTGGAGATGGTTTTCTCCATGAATACCTTGACAGGTGGGTGGAGATAAGAAAATTCCTCTGGGTATGGTGAAGAATTTCCAAGGCATGTAAGCTTTGGTTAGTTTGGTGATTTCTAGACCAATTTAGGTGAAGTCACTATGGTTGAGGGTTGAGGTGGTTTAGCATATAGATTCCCTGCTTGGTTTTGTTTTGGTTTATCCCATGAGATCCCACATTCATTCTTAGAATATGGCATAGGGGTGATTCACTGAAAGAGAGATTGGGTTCAACCAAATCTATGGCTGGGTGGTACATGGAAGTCCTTGACTTGGTTAGCTTTGTGCATATGTTATTATATGTTATTTCTTATTGAGATCAATGAGCATATGTTTTGGTTATTGTGTTGATATTATGATTGGTTTTCAATGGATTCATTTTGGTTAAATGTTGGTTATAGATATGGTTAAATGATGTGCTCTTGTTATGGATTTTTTTCATGATGCAATAAGGTAGTGAATGGTTATATGAATGTATGAGATAACAAGTGTTGTTGTAGCTAGCTTGAGATGGAAGTGAGCCTTCTTGATAAATCTCTGGTGAAACTAATGAGACAATGATCAGATATGCATTCATGAACTGTAGCTACTATGTTTACCATATGTTTTTCTAAATGTTTGTCATGTTTGGGAAATATCTGAGCCTAAGTGTGGGTTATGCATACTTGTGATTAACTTGGAATTGATTCTAGAAAGTTCTGGGTAGTGGCATATAGGCTAGCCTTGAAATTCAGGCACTAAATCTGTGGTCACAAGCACAAAACTGAGTATTTTTTGTTGTAGTCATACTAAGGACATATTGTGCTGCAATTGGAGCATTCTGACCACATGGAAGGCTTGTAATTAGTGTGGTTGGGCTATAAGGTCAAGCAAGAAGAAAGTTACAACTCAAGGAAGGATCACCAGTGGGTGTTGTCTAACATATGGGTGATCAGTTACCCTTAGGGACTTGTAATAACATTTAGAGATAGTAGGCCCCACTTCCATAGCTGGAACTTAGTTTTCAGGGCATGCATAATAACTCTTAACTCATGTTTACCTAGGAGAGCTTATAAAAGTGAGTAAATTTTTGGTGGGGTATTACATAATTTATTTTATTGAATGTATATCGAGTCGTGACATAGAATACATGACTTTTCAAGTTTACCATGAGAGCATGCAATGACCGAGGTTCAAGTCTCAAGGATTTCTAAGAAGAACTCATAAAAAATTTACCTCTATGTTTTTTGTCATTTTCCTTGAGTTGACATTGATGTAAGTATTTCCCTTCAATCTTTCCATCTATCGAGAATTGGCTATCAGAGATAACATAGACTTGGTGCTAGTTAATCTATTTCCCATCTGATCTGGTGAACATCGAGTGAGCTCATCAACTAATAAGCTCGACTGAAAATCCATTCCACAATAATTGTAGCACTGTCTACCACCACCATCATGACAAGAAAGTGCAAAGGTTGTGTAGTGCAAGTAAGCATTTGGTGGTCCTCTCAGTTAATGGACCCAACATACATAATCTTTTACTGCAACTATAATTCTTGTCTACCACTATCAATTTGATTGTGGAAGTGAAAAAAGTTGCAAGAACTAATGAATGACAAGGTAGTCTCGACAACTGCTAGACTCGACATGTAGACCATTTCACAGTTATTGCAGTTCCATTTATCAACATCAGCTCTATTCACCGTTGTCAGTTTTTTTCATCACCCTTGAGTTAAACAAAGAGAGTGTGGATGATTTTTTGGAGTCAGATAAGCTTAGTGGCTTTGTTTTGGTCCTATGGACTAGTTCGATTAGTACCCAGAAGCTAATAAACTTAGGGACAATGAGACAAATTGGCATCATATTGGTATGAAAGAAAGAGAAAAATGGCAGATCAATGATAAATAGTTAGAGGAGTAGGTAGAGGGAGGGCTATAGAAAATGTAGCCTTGCAAATCAAGGTAAAACACTTTCATGAGAGAATGGTAGCCATGGTGTTACATGGAATTTGCATATACGGATAAACACATTTTCCCTAGGTGGGTGACTACACCTAGAACAATAGAATGAAAGTAGTTTAACCTTTTCTTATAGAATATAGATGAGATCAAGGAACTTACTTGTTGCCTTTCACTTCCTAAATCTCTTTTGAATCACTCCCGTCACTCCCACTTGAACTAAATCTTCTCAAAAGATACCTGCATCAAGAGAAACAAAAAAAAGAAATGATTAAAGCATACATGAACTATCGACTATAAAACAATGGAATAGAATACACTGAAACACATAATCATCACATAT
>APFE030900765.1:3432-46587 GCA_000404065.3 Pinus taeda | reverse complement strand
TTTTTGCGAATCTATCCAAGTGATCAAGTTGCCGCTCAACAACATTGTCAGATTTGGATGATTCAAGAAAAATTACATCTCTAAATATAACAAACTTTTTATTTTCTTCATCATAGAGGCGGTATGCTTTGGAGGTATTTGAATACCCCAAGAAAATACACTTACGACTTCTAGCACCAAGTTTGTTTCTATGTACCTTGGTATCAAAGCATAACAGGTGGAACCAAAAATCCTGAGATGTTTGACCGAAGGAACATGTCCATACCACAATTCATAAGGAGTCTTGTTTCTTATAGCACTAGATGGACATCTATTCTTTATATATGCAGCACATAAAACAGCATCAGCCCAAAACATTATCTTTACATTTTTGAAAAAAAGCATGGATCGTACCATATTCAAAATTGTTCTGTTCATTCTTTCAGCTACACCAGTCTGTTGGGGATTATAAGGTACAGTTGTTTGATGTTTAATCCCATGTTGGCGAAGATATTGTTCAAATTCATTTGATGTATATTCTTTTCCATTATCAGTGCGAATAGAACCAATATGAGATTGTGCATCATTTTCAATCCATTTATGAAAATTCTTGAATGTTAGAAAAGCATCAGATTTGTTCTTCAATAAATAAACCCAAAACATTCTGGTGTAGTCATCAATAAATGTCATGATATATTTATTTCCATTTGCAGAAGGAACAGGCATTGGACCACATAAATCTGAATGAATAAGTTCAAGCTTCCTATGTGCTCTTGAATGTGAGTCATGAAAGGACTGTTTGCTATGCTGTCCTAGAATGCAAGCATCACATTGCTTAAGTTTTCTAGGAATTGTAGGCAAACCAACAACACCATTTTTCTTCAATAAACGGAGACTGTCATAGTTTAAATGTCCAAATCTAGCATGCCATAATAAACTTGATGGAAGTGTACCTTCTTCATGATGAGAAATATATGAGAAATGTTGTTTATGAGCAGATGTTCCTTGCAGTTTGAGAAGTCTTTCTTCTTCTATTCCCCTCATGACAAGTGAGTGATCAGATGATTTTCTCACCTCAAGCTTGCCATCAAACATATGAATGGAGTGACCTTGCTGGCGGATGTGGACCAAGGACAACAAGTTTCTCTTGAGCTGTGGGAGATATAAAACATGATCAAGAAGAAAGTCTGGGAGACCAGGTAGTTTAAGCCTGATCGTGCCAAGCCCTGATGGCTTGATTTTTGACTGATCTGCAAAGTAAACTACTCCATCAACATTGTCAGTGAAATCTTCAAAAAAGTCTTTTCTATGAGTCATGTGACAGGTTGCTCCTGAATCAAGCAGCCAATCATTTTTTCAGGAAGCAAGTGAAGTGTTAAACAAATCTTCATTTACTCCAATGTTACATTGTGCCTCAACATAGTGAGTGGATTCAGGTGCTTTACCTTTGTCTGTATCATCAGTTTTACCTTTCTGTTGGTTTCTTCTCTGCTCAATTTTGTCCCATGGTAGATTGCATGTAGAGGCATCATGTGATCCATTTCTTTTGCAGCGAATACAATGTAAATCTGCCTTTTCTCCTTGAGAATGTCTACCCCCCCTGCCTCTGAAGTATCTTCCACTTCCTCTTCGTCCACCTCTTCCTCTTGTGGAATCTTGAGCAGGATACTTTTCTTTATGAGCAAGGCACACAGTCTCTTCAGAAGATTCAGGGGCTGTCTTCTTTCCAAATGCTTTTTCTCTTTCAACAACAAACTTTTTCACAAGAGAGTCAAAGGTTATATCTTTGAGATTTCCATTTGCTTGCAATGACTCAAGGTAATTGGAGTAAGTAGGATAAATTGCCTTGAGAAAAGCAATAAGAGAAATATCCAATTCAACCTTAGTGGATTTGATATCATGCATTATAGACTTTACTTCAGATGCAAGAGCAAGAGGATCATTATTTTGCAGTTCAAGAGTGAAGAGTTTAATCATGAGTTGAACAACTTCAACTGTAGAATGTGAGTCATAGAGTTCTTTCAGCTTTTGTAAGGCTTCAAAGGCAGTTGAAAATGACGAAATATGGCGACTCACCTCTTCATTTACAGATGTTGCGATTAATGCATAAGCTTTGTTGTTCTTGTTTTCCCAAATGACGAGCTCGTTGTCTGAGGTAGGTTGTTCTAGTTCATTGTCTCCGTCTCCGACACATACTCCTTTCCACAACTCATTGAAAATGAGGGTGTGTTTTATCATCAGGGACCACTCAGGATATTCTCCTTGCCAGTGAGAACTATTCCCACAATAGATATGATTGAATGCATACTGTAAAAAATACTTCTGCTGCAAATTTTTTTTTCTAATGGAAAAAAAAAATGTATTTCTGATATGACTGGACAGAAAATTCAAATGTCAATACGCAAGACTGTAAATGCACGTAAATACACAAAACTATACAACGCATTCAACTAGACAGCGCTTTGAATTGGACAATGTAAATACAAAAATTTACAGCGCATTCAACAGAGGTATATAAAACACTCCAACAGTGTCTCTCGGCTACCACCGTGGGCTTGAATCAGCACAGCACTTTACCAATACACCACCGCAATGAACAATGTAACTTCAAAACGGTTCAACATATACCATTTAACATATTTTACATGGCTTACCAATGTCCCAAAACAACATTCAACATATGGCATACCAAAACAGCTTTAATACAATGACAAACAGCATGAAGATGCTAGCCAACAGTGTATCACTTGACTTATGCGAGTGTTGTTGTACCTTGGATAATTTTCATAGCGCATTTGAATAGTGATTACCATGTGCTCTGTAACTTTACTTGAAGAGATGCCAAAATATCAAAAAGTTTATAAGTCGAAGTTTGCAGAGATTAGACCTCGTAAACAGGTAACTAGATGAAATTTATATATTCGGCCAGCGTTAATATAATACCAGGCCAGCGTTAAAAACTTTCTACAAGATTGGCATCCGTTCGGAGTCCTCGCCGGCTCTTCAGAACACGCACCAGCTGAATTCCCATCCTCTGAGGATGACCCAACAACTCCAGCAAGGTTTCGAAACAATGGGCAGAATGGTTCGTTCAACGCAGTGAAACAATTCAAACATTATGTTATTGCTTCTTCCAACAGTGTGTTAGACAGTGACAGCGATCATAGAGGGAACAGAGAGCAGTAGACAGTGGACAGAAAGTAGTAGGCAGTGGACAGAGAGCAGTAGGCAGAAGGGAGTTACAACTATTTTGGGAGCTGGCTCTGATACCAATGTCAGACCAGGCAGTAACTCCTCAACCAAAATTGATTCGTATATCTTATTCCTTCAAGTAGGTCTTCATTATATACATGAGGGAGAGACTGTTCACTTCATCTCCCGATGACTGTTCATATTACTTATTTATCTATTTACATTATATTCACCCAATCCTGATGATTAGGTGTCAACAATAGTTTATTCTCCTCTAACTGGTGTACTTTGGAAAGGAGTGCATCTAGTTCTTCTAGCTTGAAAAGAGCTTTCACCGTGACCCTCATGTGTTTCAAATCTGTCCCAAGTTTAAAGGTTTTGTCTTATCTCATGTCCTTTCTACAACTGTTCTTGCTGTAGCAAAGTAAGTATTCCCTTGGAAAGAGATTTGTTGATTGTTGCAGCTAGTTTATTAAGGGAATTTAAGAAGGTTTGATCCATGTTTAACTCTAATGGTGACAAGTGCATGATTGTGGCCGTGAAATTCCCAATTGGAAATAAATCAAGTTTACCAATGAATTTCTGAGTTTCACTATCCTCTCTCAGTGTGAGATTTTGTCAAACATGTCACTAATATACTGTTGTACGTAAAGTTCATTTATTGGTGCCAAACATAAACACAGTTGCATACATATAAGGAATCCAAATCCTAACCAGCAAATCATATCAGTGGAGAGAACACATTATTTGAGTGTACAGTGGAACCTGCTTTCGCTTAGCAGTCCAATTGAATACTTAAGAAGGGGAGCAACTCCATCAGCAAGTGTGACGCCTTCCAGCAGTGATAAAACGTCCCTCAGAGACAGATCAAGCACGCAAAACAAGTATTGTAGAGGAACAGTGCTTGTTTATAGGCATAATTCAGTCCAATTATATAAGAAGTTTTGTGGTGCCCACACTCAATACCTATCAATGTTGATGCCATAAGACACAGCCTTCACCAATCAGAGTGATATGGCACACTATAGGAAAGGCTCGGCCTATGGAGAATTCAATCACCAATTGTTGGATCGAATTGTTGGTGCAAAAATGAGCTTTTGTCCTTCAATAAGTCTGTGTTAAGTTGCTGCCAGTGGAAGAATATAAATAACACATCCCTCTTGAAATAATATTTCAGCACTTGGTTCAGAGATACGATGCCCAAATGTAAGTTGGTAGCTCAAACTTCAAGCACAGAATACACTGTCACCCAATGTTGTCCACAATTCGCTTCAGACACCGTTCCCTTCTGATGAATAGACTCAGCCACACGCACAAGACAATATTTTGATTCCAATATATGTCTGAACTCATCCTGTGATGGCAGAAAGACAGACTTTGGCACTCCCAGAAATGATCCACTGTGAAGGAATACGCTCAGCAACAATCTATCAGAGACCTCGGTTCTATAATTGATGCCGTCAACAACCAAACTTCTCCATGTCAACTACTACAGGCATAAAATAATTCGGCCTTTGATCAAGAAGTTGCTCCAGGCATACAGGAAACAAATCCAAGCAAAACTTCAGTTTTGGATACAGCAATCAGTCACTGTCTTCTCAAGGGAAACGCCCCTTCACACTCAGGAATCAGTCCTTCTCAAGTCTGGAATGGTTTTCTTAGACACAGCAACCAATCTAAAGACTAATGTCACCTCTGTGTGAGGAATAATAACTTCCTTCTCAAAATAGGTCAGGCTCAAAATCTTTATTTTCCGGGTGATATTTGGGTTTGTCCCCACAGCAATGTATACATCCTCTTCCAACAACTCGTGGGTTCCAAAGAATAGAGTTTTGACTTCCCCTGTACACAAGCCCGTTCTGGTGGCTCAAATTTGCATTTGGACTCTCACCTTGCCTATAGATAGCAATTCAACATGCAAGTAATATATATGAGGAATGTCTGCCCACACAGTGAAGAAATTCAGCCTTTTTGATTCTCTGCTGAAGGAAATATTTCCAGCCAATATAACTCAGTCTCATAGATTTCTACAATTCACAGTTTTAACTCTGAAATTTATGTTTGATTGTTCTCTTATGGGTTCAGGGGATTTGACATGCTTCTATTGTGTATTCAATTGCAAAAATCACTCGGCCCTCTAGCGCTTAAATCAGTGTTGAAAATATCGGTATCGGCAAAATATCGGCCAGGTTCTAGAAAACATCTTATCGGCAAATATCGCAAGCATAAAAAATGCATAATATATTCATTTTTTTCAGATTTTTAAACATATAAAGCAATAACAACATGAAATAAACACATTGGCACATAAATATGAAGAAAGCACTAATATATATGATGTCAAATAGAAATGAGACATCAAAAGCGATACCAAATCCTGCTGATCCCTGATTATTGTCCAATCAAGGACTCAAATGTGGAGAACCAATACAAAATAACATCACATATATAAAAGTATATCATCGTCATGAGTTATATGTAGCAAAAAAAAATAAAACTAGCAGCTATCTATCTGAAATCACTTCCCTCTCCCCCTTTTACGGGAAAACATGATGGGTTGTTTTCCAGGCTTGCCTCTAGTAGTAGAAGGCCCTGGCCCTGCCTCTGCACCTAATGTCAAATAATGAGTGCTAGGTATGGAGCTGTGCTCTACTATATCTATAGCAGATGGTGTTGATGTTGATGCTCCCACAGTATCCTCCTCCTCCTCCTCCTCCTCCTCCAAGTGTTGCTCCTCCTCCGAGTCCTCCTCCTGCTCCTCCTCCGAGTGTTGCTCCTCCTCCTCTTGCTGCCCTTATTCTAATGGATCATCTGGGTCTAACCATGAAAGTGACTCCTCCAAGATGGGCTCCTGAGACTCCACCCTCCACCGAGACAATACATCAATATTGTTTAAGCAAATGGCATCTGGATCCATTGGTGCTTCTATTTGCCTCACTCGAAGTCGGATGTTGTAATGCACATACACTAAATCATTGAGGCGTGTGAACTCCAACGTGTAAGAGTCTCAAAAAAACTAATGAGTCTTGACTCTTGACTCTTGACACTTGAGGTCATAAATTAAAAAATAAAAATTACAACAAGTGTAATTGCTCAACTGAAGGCTGGAGCTCAAAGTTATACCTATTGCACTTTTTTGCGTGTATTTTCTCAAATACACTCCAATTGCACTCACACCCTGAAGAGCTACATGTTTGACTCAAGATTCTTATGGCCAATTTCTGCAAATTTGGTGCCCTTGCACCATAGCTTTGCCACCAAATATCTACAACAAAATAAAGAAATAAAAAATTCAAAAACTTAAAACATAATTAAACTTTCAAATAAAAGTTACATAATTGAATTTTAAAAAAATACAATTATAAGTAAGGAAATTCTAAACTGAAAATTCTAATTTCTAATGAGTGATGACTTGTCACTTACGTGGCATGAAGAGGGTCATTTCCCTAATAGCATCATCAAAGCCAAATAGGCCAACACAATCCAGATAAAACTGTATCTCGCAATTGATTTTGCTACGAAACTCAGGATCAGGTACCATCCTATGAATACAGGAATGGAGCTCTTCCATCACCTCGCCATAAAAATCAAAGCCGCATTTGTATGAAAGTGCGGGATTGAGGAAGAGTGTTGCTGCATGAATGGGTCGATGAAACATCCCTGTCCACCGACTATCAATCACATCCCATAACATCATATGCCTATCAAGGCCAGCAGAACCCTTGTCTGCATAATAAGAATGAATGGCCTCCTTGGCCCTATCCATGGCCTCATACAAACAAGCCATTGCAAGCTTCTCCCATCTACCAATCTGAGAACCTTTACTATAGGTTCACTAGCTGAGCATGCTTCTACTCCATGCCAAAACGTCTCAGAGTACACCATTTTTGCAATGGCTTTCCCATCATGTCTCCTGTTGTATCTACAATTACGCCAGTCATCAAACACAAACATTTGCTTCAACTCGAATTGACAGCGAAACAAAGACTGAAGAGTAATAAAGCTTGTGGCAAAACGTGTGATCGCAGGATGCTGCAACTCCTTGTTTCTAGTGAACTTCCTCATGAGGCTAAGAACAAAAGCATGGTTATAAATAGACTTGGGGGCGCTCCTAGCCATATCAACCACCTCCTTGATGAAGGAGAGTTTCCCCATATCCTCAAGTAGCTAATCGAGACAATGTGTTGCACACGGAGTCTAGAACAATGTGTGATGCCTCTCCATTAGCATATTCCCAGCAGACACATAATTAGCTGCATTGTTTGTTATGACTTGCACCACATTCTGCACACCAATCTCCCAACTGAACCCATCTAACAACTCACATATCGTTGTTGCATCTTTGATATGTTCTGATGCATCCACTGATTTCATAAACATGGTACCTTTAGGACAATGTACCAAGAAAGTTAAAAGAGTCGTACCCTTCCTATCTGTCCAACCATCAGACATCACTGTGCATCTAGTAACTTCCCATGTTTTTTTCAACTCCGCCAATCTAGAGTTGATGTCCTGCTTTTTTGTTTAAAGAATTGGCCCCCGCAACTCCTCATATGTAGCACTTTTGTACCCTGAGCCCACAACAACAATAGCATCACACATTGGCTGCCAAAATGGATTGGTTTTGGTGATACTGAAAGGTAAGTCGATCCAGAAAAGACACCTCCCATGACTCTATCTGCTTCTTGCTTCTTTATTTTAACAAGAGATGTTATGCCAGGTTGTGATCCATGTCCTGTTCGTGGAACAAAAAATGATGACCTCGCACTAGCAGTAGCAAGTGATGCTGTGGAGCCCCTCCCACTACCCTCAGCATCAAAATCAGGAGAGGATATCCTGAAAGATCTACTTGCACATTCAGCCTTGTTTCTTTCTGTCTCTTCCTTCTTTCTGTCTTTTTCATCAATTGCCTCAAGAGCTTTTTGTATAAGCTCTGGACTAGAAACTGTACAAATCCCAACATCGTGTCCAGTGAGTCTAACCAAATGGTATTTCAATCGTGTAACACCTCCTGTCATCCTGGTCCCACACAATTTGCATGTAAGATATGCCCGATTTGTCCCATCATCAGGCTCCCCATACTCCCAAAATGGGTCCAAGGCTTTTGGCATATTTGAATTTTGTAATGAGCTAACTCAAACCTACGGCACCAAAAAAAAAAAAAAAAATGGAATTAATAAGTAATAACCCACCTCATTTTACAAAATAATTTTTTTTGCTACAATTATTTGCAATGTGAATTCAATGAAAAACCATAAATGATAATAAGAGGGTGCATTTGAAAGTTTAAAAAAAAAAATGGAGTTTGTTGTCCAAATATGGAGAAAACCCTTGCATTTGCTCATGGGCATGAAAATCATAGCAAATGGAAAAAAAAAAAAAAAAACAAGCAAAATGTTTGTAGGCAAATAGGCAAGCAAGAATAACCCTAAAACTATCAAAAAATTCATTAACATAGGGGTTTATTTGAACATATCTGTTAATGGAAGAAATGAAATTGTCTCATTGTTCTTCAATCTTAGATCAACAAAATCTTTGTTGTTGGTGGCAATAATGGCTATTCAACACTCAAATCCTCCTTGGCAGCAAGCACATAGCTCTCCCCTTCCTTCTCCAGCAATCAGAAATGAAAATGAATGAAAAAACAAAAAAACAAAATCGGCCTTTTCTAGCCGCGGCGGCAATTTTTTCCAATGCCTAGGCGATATTTTGCGTCGTAGCGCGATATTTCCCCGAGATATCGCTAATATTTCAAAAATATCGTGATATTTTTGGGGAGACAAAATATCGCGATATTTCCTCGACAATATCTCGTCTCCTCGAAAATATCGCGATATTTGCGAATATCGGCGATATTGTCCACACTGGCTTAAATAGATCACAACGTCCCTAGGACGATTCGAGTTGTTACAAAACTGCTCAATTGATTTTTAAAGTTGGGCAAATTCAATCTCTGGCAACAAAAATCCCTCAATGTAGCTTTGATTCTAGAGATAAAACCCTCAACCCTTGGTTTCGAACAAGCAAAACGAACCCTACACTTAGAATGAAGACAAACTCGGATTACCCAAAGAAATTAGCGCTCCTTTAATGCCTGCGGATAATAATTGAACGACCCTTTTAATTGATAAGGTTTAGCTTTGAAATAATTTCCACTTGAACAATAGTTGGTCCCATTCAATAGTTTGACCAAGTAAGTATTTCGACCCTCTTTTAAATAATGTGCCACCCAAAAAAAATTGCTTACAACCCCTTTAAAATTCTTGACGGCACTCACATTCCATTAAATTTGATGAAAATCGGCCCTTCAAAAATTAAATCATGGCTTAAACTTGATAATTGTTTGTATTACCTTTTTACTTATTAGCTTTGGTCTTTATTATTCTAATGTGCGATACATCAAACAGCGACCAAAACAGTAAGAACAGTGACATAGTATATACGTTGCAAGCTAAGGCCAAAACCCTTCCTCTTGAGGGGAAAACCCAAAAATATCTTCTTATCTTTCAGATCTTTCAATTGACGAATAGCATGACCTAGATTCAAACAAATACCCTCCAAGATTAAGTCTTCCTCGGCCTCCAGTTGCAATATCTTCGACTTCCCAATAAATCTAAAATTTTGTTGCCCAGCAATTGCTGCATCTTCTCTAGGAGACTTCGATCTCCCTCTAACTACTCTTCCCTTGACTTCGCTTGCCTTTGTTTGAGTGCTAGGGCTAGTAGGAAACCCTAAGGGACCTTCATTTGCCTTCTTGCTCTAAAATCAAACCTTAGACTTCCCAGTGCAGAAACCCTTACTTCATACTTCCAGAGGAATCTGCTACTCAAACTTTGCACTGCCCCAGAAGATTCTACTGCCCAAAAGAAACTGCTGCCCAATTTCGTACTGCCCCAGAAGATTCTGCTGCCCAGATTTCGTACTGCCCCAGAAGATTCTACTACCCATAATTCATATGAGAAATGAGTGAATGAATGATCCAAATGGAGGACGAGTTCTTCTTATATATAGGCTTCCTTCAAGGGTGGACGTGGCTCTTCATGTAGGCCGACTTGATAGCTTATGTAGGCCGACTTGATCTTGGAGGTATTTTTGACATTTCAAGACAAAATAAATTTTTTTTTACAATTTACAATGTGCCCATAGGGTCTTTCATATATGACAATGACTGTTATACCTAGGACAAACCCTAGAAGCACTCAATGGGTGCTTGACCTATAAAATAAATTCCTTGGGCAAGAAACCCAAGCTCAATAATAATAATAATAATTTGTTTTTCATTTTATATATACAAGAGTACATTTCATAATTATGAAGACCGAACTTAGTTACACATTCTTCAACACTCCCTCTTAACTAGGGAGGTATTCATAAGAGGTACATGGCTATTCTCAATCTAAAGATATCTCATAAGAAGAGTCGGATTGGTAAACCATCTGTCTAGCATCATAATAACCAACATTGGCACATAGCAAGGCCTTGACTAACAACTCTATCTCTCCACAAGATCAAAGCACAACGCTGGCGAGACCAATGATGTATAGACACCATCATCATTGTCTCTCCAAGGTACATACTCCACTCGGGTGTCAACAGAGTATGACCTCTCGTTGGACTATTCTTATCTTGGGTAGCTAATCCTCAAAGAATATCGGTCTACGACTACTCTTATCTTGAATGCCCTACCACATTCTTAAAGAGTATCAAATGCCAGATGATTACCCAATCCTCCACTCTTTCTTCCCGACTGAAGACAAGAATGTTGTGTCTATATCTCCCTCTCAATTAGGGAGGACAAATCCACCAAACCAAGCTTGTCCCTTAAGTATACAAGCTTCTTGTTTGGAAGTGATTTCGTCAATATGTCAGCTACCTGTTCATCAGTGGAGAGATATATCGTAGCTACACCACACCTTTTTGTACTAGCTCTCGTATATAGTGATACTTGTTGTTGATATGCTTTGTCTTCCCATGAAACGCTGGGTCCTCATACAAACGAATACAATCGGTGTTATCACAATGTATCAGTGTAGGGTTCATTAGTCCTTCAAACAAGTCAGATAGCAGTTTCCTTAACCAAACTACTTCCCTGTTAGTTTCACATGCTACAACATATTTTGCAATCGGATCTTGCTTTCCTTCTTTCAATAGCACTACAAAATGTATTCTCCAGTTTACTTTTCCTGCTCATGGCCTTCACTCAGACTTACGGTTGTTACTTCTAGTCTAGTGCATGACACATGAAGCAGAGAACCATATTTGTTACTCCCTTTCAACCACGAAGCACCTGTTTATCCGGACTCCCTTTAAATCCTAGGGAGATCTCTTCTATTCATGCTTCCTCCGAGAGATTAGCTTCTTCTTTTTCGACATAGGAGAATCTTTTTGTGGCTTCCAATCATTTCATCGGAGTTATCATCAACCTCATCATGCTTGTCACATCAAGCATCTTCACCAAGTTAAAGATTGTGTACCTGCACAGCTTAGATAGCAAGTACAACCAAATCTATAGAAGCATGATGTTAGTCATATCAAAATCACGGAAGCATTTCAACTTTATACAAATCAGATACCCAAACCTTTTAAACAAGAGACATATACTCTTCAACATCCTGCTAGGGACTTTTGTTATATACCCTAGACTATCTCATAACAACATTCACTCCATCTAGGGTTTCAATTTTACTTCCAAAGGTATGACATACCTTACTACAACATATACCAAACCCTAGAAACAATTTAAATTATATATCTATAAAGCATCTAACATTCTTTCAAAAATACACATGTTAGAATTCTCACTCAAGATTCATACAAATCCTAGATTTCACACAAAAGAATCAATCAAAGTCAATGACAGCTTAGTCATTATCATGACCAACTTCCACTCGAGTTAGTTCCAACCCCTAGATTTCCAGTCAACCATCAATCAGTCACTAACATGACCAACTACTACTAGGGGTAGTTGCAAACCCTAGATTTCTGAGTAATCATTAGGCTCAACCAAAAATTCAAATTTCAACAATATCTTTTATAAGTCTCATATTATATAGTCAACATTCATCAGAGATTTCTACTTCAACTAAGGTTCAACTCCAAGACCTTAGAGTTTCATTTTCACAAATTCAACAATCTTATACAGATCTCAAATCATCATATTTCAGAGATTTTTCTTTGACTGAGGTTTAACTCCATAATCTTAACAATCATTACATACATAGATCTCAGATTGTTATATTTCACACTAGACAATGTTACTACTAGGATTTTACTGTAGAATCCTAGATTTTCATTTCCAACAATCAGTTAACAGATTTCAAATTGTTATATCACACACACTAGACAATTTTAACTTCACTAGGATTTAGCTATAACACCCTAGATTTTCAGATATCATCATCCTAGAATCTTAGACAAGGATTCCATTAAATCCTAAAACTCATGACCATCAATGATTAGGTCAACACATATCTAGGAATTCATAACCATACATAAGCATATTATATGTCTTAACAACATTAATACATATTGACCTAAACCATCCTAGGAATTCAGCCAAAGGACATATCTATATATGTCTAGATTTCATCATTATGCAAATACATGTGTTATTCAAAACCAACTTCACAATTATCAATAAGAGTTAGACTCACAACCATCTTGATTACACTAGGGTTTGATTAGACAGACAAACATACCAAGGAAATCATTTCTAAAGACAATGTAAGGGTCTTGCTCACACATTCCACCAAACCCTAATGAGCTAGGATTCCAATGTAGAACACAACAAACCCTACATTACCAAAACTTCAAAGGTTCAAGATTTTGGACTTTATCATTCATCCCTAACAAGTTAGGTTTTCCTGATCATACCAAAATCCTAAACATGACATTATCAATAAAACTTCAACTACAATATCCGTAATCATCTTAGGGCTTCAGACATTCACAAGAGCATACCCTCCGGTTAGGGTTTACCAAAACCTGTCTATCGTACTACAAAATCAGATAAGAGAGGGGTGGATAGATTTCTCAAGAGATTAATCACCCAAACAAGAATCACTAAGATTCAATACAACTAGTCATAACAAGGTCAGTAATAGATCATCAAATGAATAATTCTTTCAATCAATGTATTCAAAGCATACCTTTGCTTCTTGACTAACCTTGCTTTGAGAGATCCTCCTTCTTGCAGATGATTTTCCTAATCAACACAACAAAGGGAGAAGGGTGATTAGTATTTAATATAATCAAAACTAAATGAGTACATGAACCCAAAACTGAAAAGACATGAGATACTTATCTTTGAGAGTTGTTGGGGGCTCCCTTCGAAGCTTGAGGGAAACCTACAAACTAGAACAAACGGAATGTTGTTGAGGTGGATGTTGCTTCCATCTTCTAGCTTTATGGATGATGATCCAATGCCTTTCACATGATAGCTCTTGTTGTCTCCAAGCTCCACAGAATATGCGGATTTTCCTTTTGATAAGGTCTTCAATTGGTGGGAGTGACCAGTCATGTGCCTTGATGCATTGCTATCAATCACCCAAATGTCTTAATCTTGGAATGTCCCAGAGAGAGCAGAGAAGAGTCCTTCATCCCTTTCGATGAGTGATTCCTTCTTTGAAGAGAATATGAGACTCCATACCTCTTTGATGCCTCTCTTGAGATGGCTTGCAAGCTTCTTGATGACCCTCTTCATGTAGAGGAGATCTTCTTGGTTCCCTTAGAGAACCAAAGCTCTGATACCATGTTGAGAATTCAATAAGGCAATGTATATGTTAATTCTCTTAACTTGACAATTGTTTGTGTTACCTTTTTACTTATTATCTTTGATCTTTATTATTCCAATGTGCAATACATCAAACAGCTACCAAAACAGTAAGAATAGTGACATAGTATATAGGTTGCAAGCCAGGGCCAAAACCCCTCCTCTTGAGGGGAAAACCCGAAAATCTCTTCTTATCTTTCAGATCTTTCAATTGACGAATACCATGACCTAGACTTAGACAAATACCCTCCAAGATCAAGTCTTCCTCGACCTCCAACTACAATATCTTCAACTTCCCAGTAAATCCGAAATTCCGCTGCCCAGTCACTACTGCAACAATTGCTTCTTCTCTAGGAGACTTCGATCTCCCTCTAACTGCTCTTCCCTTGAATCCACTTGCCTTTATTCGAGTCCTAGGGCTAGTAGGAAACCCTAAGGGACCTTCATTTGCCTTCTTGCTCTAAAATCGAACCTTAGACTTCCTAGTGCAGAAACCCTAACTTCGTACTCCCAGAAGAATCTGTTGCTCAGACTTTGCAATGCCCCAAAAGATTATGTTGCCCAGAAGAAACTATTGCCCCAATTTCATACTGCCCCAGAAGATTTTGCTGCCCATAAGAAAATACTACCCAAATTTCGTACTACCCCAGAAGATTCTGCTGCCCAAAATTCGTATGAGAGATGAGTGAATAAATGATCCAAATGGAGGACGAGTTCTTCTTATATATAGGTTTCCTTCAAGGGTGGACGTGGCTCTTCATGTAGGCCAACTTGACAGCTTACGTAGGCCGACTTGATCTTGGAGGTATTTTTGACATTTTCAAGACAATAAATTTTCTTACTACTACCCAAATTTCGTACTACCCCAAAAGATTCTGCTGCCCAGAATTCGTATGAGAGATGAGTGAATGAATGATCCAAATGGAGGACGAGTTCTTCTTATATATAGACTTCCTTCAAGGGTGGACGTGGCTCTTCATGTAGGCCGACTTGACAACTTATGTAGGCTGACTTGATCTTGGAGGTATTTTTGACATTTTCAAGACAATAAATTTTCTTTTACAATTTACAATGTGCCCATAGGGTCTTTCATATATGACAATGACTCATATACCTAAGACAAACCCTAGAAGCACTCAATGGGTGCTTGACCTATAAAATAAATTCCTTGGGCAAGAAACCCAACCTCAATAATAATAATAATAATTTCTTTTTCATTTTATAAATACAAGAGTACATTTCATAATTATGAAGACCGAACCTAGTTACACATTCTTCAACAATTCAGACAAGCAGAAGTGTGATTTTGAATTTATGGCCACACATGTGCAGATTATTCAAGTCAGCCTCAGCTCAATATAGGCTCAAGAAGCCCAATGGATGTGTCTCTTCACCCACAACAAAGTGTATAAATAGAAGAGACCTCTCACATCATTTTGACATCATTCAATCACACATTTTCTTCTCTCTTTTCATCAGATTGGTTCATACAGCTTGGGCAGCCTCTCTCTCTCTCACTTGTGGCAAGGAGGACAATTTTCTGGGCAGAAAATTACAAGCCGAATTTTAGACTTCGAGAGCAGGTTTGACCAGCATTGACCAAGGGGCATTTGACTGAATTTGACTTCGGTTTTTGGGCCAAAGATTCGATTTTCTCAAGCCACATTGTTGGGCACAAAAATCGAGGAATTCTGGATTGGTTGACCTGCATTGACTTCAGGTTTGACTGTTGTTTGACTGCGGAAAATTACAATAGTCTTCTCTCTCCTTTGACTGAGTTGTTTTGGGCTGAATTTATCCCCCTGAGTTTGACCAAGGAAGACTGTGCTACTTCAAGGAAGAATTTATGTTGTTTTGACCAGTGTTGACTTTTTGGATACAGTTGAAGTTTGACTACACTTGACTGCAAAATTTGACAGGGTTGATTTGACTTTGTATTGAGCTAGTCTATTTGACCTTTGTACTCTTTCTCTCATCTGAACTATTGAATAATAATAAGAAAATTTGATCAAAGGGTTTTGCCCACGTTAGGGTTTTTCCCTGGCATCCACCAAATCTGGTGTCCTCTTGTCTTGGCTTCTCTTCTGCACTTGTTTTATATTCTATCTACATTTACTGTCAATGTGATTAATGGTTAATGTGATTGCTACTGGAAATTATTGGAAATTGTTATTGGGCTGCTAAAGGAACATTGAAGTAAATTGTGCTAAGCATAGAAAATACCTTTGTTATCTAAAATTAACAATTTTTCATAGTCATAGGTCTTCTACTAATAATTACTTCTAATGACATTCATTTTAAATTATTTCATATTCACATTAGTCATTAAGCAATTACACAAAAAAACTTCAACACTAAACATTAAGATCATAAAGAGACAGTGATCCAAATTGGATCATTATATTTGTTTGTCATCAATCTCGATGCATTTGGAATGGAAAAAGTGGAGGAATCAACTCACAGGACCGTTTTTACAGCAGGATCCAATTTGGCAAAACGAGGTCTAAAACCTTTCGGAAGCGCTTTGAGGCATTAAACGACGTTTTTTGGGGGTAAAACTTTGTCGCTTTAACACGACACCATTTTATGGTGTTTTACACACAAAGATCTTTCCAATGGCGCAAGAAGCACGTCAATCGGAGTTTGTATGCAAAAGTCATGCCACTCAGAAGTTGACCTTTCAGTTTTCACACCTATAGTTCGAGAGAATGTCGCGTCAGCCCCCATTATTCATGGAAAAGGGGCTAGCCATGTGTTTGTGATGTAAAAGACTCTAAAAGAATCTATATTGTAACTCTAGTTAAGAGGTTGATGTAGTCAAAATTAACCACTAGTAGGCTATCGGGTTTTGTTATAACCGGGACATTAGGAGGAAGAGATTTCCATTCTTTCGAGAGCATTTTGTTCCATAGCTTAGCAAAGATAGCCAAGAGGGATAGGAGGTAGAGCACACAATGAGGATTTGTGCATTGTAGTAGCCCATGGGCCACAGGCATTACTTCTTTGTACCTGCAGTCATATTTCCAGACAGAGAAAGAGAGCGAAGAGGCCTCACCTTCCAGCTGGGACTTTTCTCGAAAGGGTTTCCTAGAGAGCATATCTTGTGTCTTATGTGTGTGTGCGTGAACTTATTTTGTCGTTCTCTACTTTTTTGCATAATTTCCATTCACATGCACGCACTAATTATAGTTAAATCTACAAATTTTAAATTTTAATAAAACTGTAATAGTGTAGAATCTCAAATTTTTAATATAAGATTATTAGATCTGTTGTAACGAAATATCCAGTGGAATATCCACGGCAGTTTACAGATCATTTGGTATCAGAGTAGGTTTCTTCGAGTATTTTGTGGAGATTGCAGGGATCTAGATCAGCAGGGCCAAAAATCGTACAACCTTAATCATGGCCAACGAATCTGTAAACAAACCTCGTGATCCTGCAGAGGTGAGGTTTACGCGATTGGAACAACAAGTCGCAAATATCAACCGCAATGTAAGCCTCCTCATGGCGTCCTTGAATAGCAAGCTAGGGATATTTGGAGAAGATGGGGGTTCGAATGCAGAGAAAAATTCAAAACGGGGATCAAAAGATCGAGGAGAAACAGAGAACTAGTCGAAGAAATGACCCGAAAAAGATCAACCCAATTCAAGTGTCGTGAACCAATCACAATCCGTGTTTCAAATGGAAGCAAAAGTCGATATCAAGCGTACCACGGCGAGATCAGCTCTATAAAGCTGAACCACTAGCAACTAGAAGTTTATTTCAGTGTCCATCAGATTGAGGAAGGGCAAAATATCTCATTCACGTGGTTGAAATTAAAGGGCCATGCACTGACCTAGTGGGAGACACACACAGAAACCCTAAGGTTGGAGGGAGAACCTCCAATGACTAAGTGGGAGGATTTCAAAACCCTCATTAGGTCACAGTTTTATCCCATTGGGTACATGGAGGACCAATGGATCCGATGGCATTACCTTAGGGGCCAAAGCGTGCAGGAGTACACCACAAAATTCAGGAAGATGACTATAATGTTGGGTATCTCTCCAAAGAACCCAAATGTACTCCTCAAGTATTTGGGAGGTCTGCACTGCCATCTACGTAAGTAAGTGATGCTATTCAAGCCCAAATCGGTGGACGAGGCTTGTGTATAGGCAAGGTCTAATCAAAGAGGTTGGGTACCTCAATGATCTTGCCCCCATTCCAGCCTTCTTGGGACTATCACTCCACATCGCCCCACCTCCTACCTGGAGGTATGGATGCAGTGATCCCTCTGCCCACCTAGCTCGAAATTTCCCCCTACTGGAGGTCTCTGCATGAGTAGATGTCTCTACTCAATCTCCTCTCAGCTTCCCCAATTGTTGCTACTCCACAACCTCCTGAAGCTACTTCACCAATCGTGGCTCCTCCATAATCGTCTGAGACTTCTTCTGGCGCTGCATGTTGAGAGATAATTTATTCTCCCTCTCAACCACCAAATCTCTATCAAATGCCTTGCTTCTCAAGGCTTTGCATGCATCTTGAACCTCAAGAGCATACAGGTTCTTGACCCATGAACCACTCTGCTTCACTTGTCTAGTGATGATGTGTCTAAGGAAAACCTTTCCCTTACTGAAGGCTACATCATAGCCTCTGTCTTCCAGCATCATGATCGACACCAAATTTCTCTTCAGTCCTGGTACATACTTGACATCGGTCAAAGTAATGCGAGCTCCATGCTCCCTCTGAAAAACAACCGTGCCTACACCTGAGACACTATACTTTTCATCATTACCCATCACTATCAGTATCTGGAGATCTTTCTCCTCCAAAGTATTGAACAAACTCTTGTCGTCGGTCATGTGGAAAGAAGCTCCACTGTCAAGAAACCAACCACTTCCCACCATGGACGAAACCATGCATGCAAACAGTGTGAAATCCAACTCGAACTATGAGACCAGTGCCTCACCTTCTGATCCTTCCACGGATCCCTTCTTGGATTTCTTCAGTGGACAATTTGCAGCAAAATGGCCCACCTCATGACAACGAAAGCATCGCACTTTCAATTTGTCAAACTTCTTCCCACCTTGGGAAGAACTAGATTGGGAAAGAGAATCCTTCTTCTTCCCCTTCTTCACCTTACTCGCTAAGGCACAGTTTTCTTCATCCTCCATGGATGAAGAACCATCTCTGGTGCTTCTTCTTATCTCTTACTGCATTAGATCTGACCAAAGTCGTTCCCAATCTGGCAGTTTCTCTCTTCCATTAACCGAGTCCTGGTAGTTATGCCAGCTCTTAGGAAGACCGAGGAGTGTAAGACTCGCCATGTCATCATCAGCTGTAGCGATCCCTACACTTCCAAGCTCATCCTTGCATGTGGTGAGCTTGTTCAGATACGTAGAGATCATGTCGCCCTTTTCACACTTGATCTTCCGAAGCTTGTCCTTCAGCGCCAGCTTCCTCTGATCGCAGCTATTCTAATATAGATCTTTCAATGTTTTCCACATTGAAAACGGTGTCTCCTTCCCATGGAGACTCGAGACTATGTGGTCTCAAACTCCTTCCAGAAGAATCCTCCTTGCTCTAGCCACACATTTCCTCCATTCTGCCAATTCAGTAGCATCAGTCAGCTTGGGGACTTCTTGATCAATGAAGTCCTTTAAACCGTTATCCTCCAATACTACTTCCATGCGATCCTTCCAGGCTATATAATTCGAACTGCCATTAAGGGCAGATTTGAGTCTTAAACCATTGAATGCCATAGGTGAAATAGAGATGTGATAAGAACTCGATTTCTATATTCAGGAATCACAAACTTCGAACTTCTCCCTTCTTGTATAATGTGCTTCCTTGATCACCATTGCTCCGATACCATGTAGAAATTCCCACTGTAGATCAACAGATTACGCGATATACTAAAACACAATACAAGATCTACTTCTACAACACTTTGCGGAAGCTTAATCGAATTGAGCAAGATCAATTGAACACATATAACTAATAAGAAGAAACCAATCACACATAACACAGAGGAAATAACCCGGGGAAAGCCTCAGCCTAAAACCCCAACTCTGTATTATCATACAAGTGGAAATATAGTCTGGATTACAAAAAAAATCAGCTCACAAGCTATCCTGCTCTCTCTGCAATCCCTCTATTGCTCATAGACAGTCAAAGGCCTCTCTCAAACCTTCTCCTCTACCCTCCAAGCCTCCTATTTCTTTGCGCAATTTTCCTTGGGGTCCAATGCAACCACTTGTGTGAATTGGCCTCTTCACACACTCACTAACCTCTGATCTAACTGCGCAATCCTGAAGGAGATAAATCCTTCTCCAGGGATAAGCTTCCTTTATAGGAAAAAATCCATCCAACTGATAGTACATTGTCCCTCCTCTGATCTCAACTGGGTCTCTGTCTGAACTGACATGCCTGAGTTATTCATGAGAGAATATTCAGTTATCTGAAGAATATCAGTTATATGCAAGCATGCATTAACTAACTGAACTTACATTAATTTAAACAAACTATTTAAATCAATCTAACTGGACTTGACTCAATTAACTAAGCCAACTAATTACAACTGATGGATAAATTCCTCAATTAATGGAGAAACTGTTGCATGTCATCACATAGACTTCATGTTTGATTTTTCACAACTAATTAACTCATGGTGAATTAATTTATTTATTTTCAAATAGTTGTTAAGTTCAAATTCGAATTTTACTTCACTATTTTAGTTTAGGGACTAACTAAAATAGGAATCCATCCCGAACTGCTAAAAATAGCAATGTTATTTTTAACACTTCCATTTTTCATTCCCTATTGCTCAATCCAGCACTAGTACCCAAACTGCTATTTATAGCAGTGCTATTTTTAGCACTTCTATTTTTAGCATTTCTTGTTGCTATTTTCAACACTTCTTTTGTGGCAATCATGGTTGCTCCCTCTGCATTGTTGCTTGACAGCATATCAGCTATCTAGCCTAACAATGTCAATGACAGTACATTATTTTGAACTCTGAGGTCAACTCCCTCTGAAACTAAAGCAAGGTTCTCTAACTGCTCCCTTTGCTACAGAAGCAATTCTTTCTGCCACAGTTGCTCCCTCTAACACATGAGTCTTTTTCCTTCCATCAAAGACAAATCACACAAGATCAACCTTGACCTATCAATCAAAAATATCGAGCCCAACGTGTCTGCTTGTAATCATACAAGCCTTCTTCAATCAAGAGATTTCTTCTCATGTACCTTAAAGCCCTCAGATACCTCTATGTACACTTCTTCCTCAAAAATGTTTTATGCATCCAGCTGGTGCAATTTTCAAAACAATGTTAATAGAAGTGTAACTAGAGCAAGTGCCTTGTCATGATCCTCTCCCTCTTTCTGGGATAACTTTCTCAAATCTCACTTCTATGATGTCATCTACTACACACTAGATCTTGTAGATATATTTGGAACTCGGCATTGTGATTGACATCTCTTTGGCACAATCAAGGTATATTTGATGATCTACTTGCTCCCTTTGAACTCGGATCTCATCTACTATAATATCTCTCAACACGGATCACAATTCTGAGAAAGTCCTCCTGTCACACGCTTTGCTTCGTTCTTCCACTACTTTCATCAGCTGCCAAAGCCTTGATAGCTTTTACTATGTACCTACAATCCTCACTAGGAGGCCATGAAGTACAATTATAACCAAGCAAAGTATACAAAGACAAGAGACTAACTAATGGTGAAACAACATCAATAATCAAGGAAGAGAGATATAGGATACTTATCTTTCGAGGATTATAGAAAATGTTAGCTCCCTCTTGATCTTACCCTCCTTGCATCCATCTTGCAACTTTAACATCCTTGTCCTCATCATCAACATAATGTCATTCCTTCCTTGCATGATATAAGGTTTCTGCCTTTCAATAGAAACGTGTAGCTAGGGTTTTATTTCCAAACCCTAGGACTTCATTATCCTTCAAAATTAATCTAGGGTTTACAAACCCTAACTTTGCAATACTCATTTACACCTTTTGCAAGGTCCAACAGGCTTTGCAAATTCTCTTTTTCAATTTTCCAAATAATATACATAGATTCTTCATGCCTCAGAATCAGAGATGTTCCATCTTGATGTCAATCAAGGATCCTTTGATAAGTTGTCTTCATTAAGATAGGTAATATGACAGACCTTCTTGATCCAAAAGGAGCAATAATTTGAGAACTTTTCTCTCCAAATCAATCAAACCCTAGTTCAAAACACTGCCAAAATCCTAATGGCATATAGATTCAGGTTTCTCAAAACAATTTTGCTCATCATACATATTATCAGGTAATCAGTCCTTTAGCAGTAATCTCTTTCACTGACAACTCTGTATCAAACCATTCTGCAATACAAAGCTGAATCCAAATGTACCCTTTGCTAGAACACGCCTCTGACTACAAACAGCAGTATATCAACATGTTTGGCAATATCTGCATACTTATAATCTTTCTCAATCAACACATTCAAGAGATTGACAAACATCCTCATTTCGTAAGATAGGTCCTATTCTTTAGAATTTAAATACCCTATCAACAATCAATGTTAACAGCATATTAATGCATTTTTCAGTGAGGAGTTTATGACAACCAATAGCATCTTGATTCTGAACACATACAAAGCAATGTCTTCAAAAGAAAACATGCAAACGTTCAGCATATCTGTATGTATCGTATATTTCCCTTACTGTTTTTTTCTTGCCTTGAGTCATAATCCAAAATTCCATACTATGTGTAGTGATTGTGACATTGTTTCAAGCATCAAGGATTTTGTAACAATGTTAACATCCTTAAGGTTTTCCTCATTGCCCAACATCTCTTGGCACCATGTAAAGATGATCATATCTCAAACACGATCCACGAGTGGATTAAATCCATTAGAGGCACAAGATAAACGTTGCATAAAGATATGTCTTCAAATTGAGAATCTATATATACTTCAGAAATCTCAACAAGGAGTCTTTCCTTCAACCAAGAGATAGCAAGAATATCATCTCAGTACTCACCATTATTCTCATAGGGTGCATGCTTGGAATCAACTGCAGAATTTAACCATCAAACATATCCCCAATTTACAAATGCACCAGTAGCATCATACAAATGATCACAAATTCTGAAACTTGTTCTATACTTGGAAGTTTGAGCAAGGTCTACAACTCAAACATAGTAGATCAAACAATACAGAAGTTCTTTGTCAAACTAGTGAATTTGTCATAGTTCATTTTATGTTCACCTTGGCTTTAGGCATCAGAACTTCAAAGCAAAAACCAATCATAAATGAAAAATGTTACTTCATCAATAGACCTAAGTCTCGGATGAACTTAAGATTGAATCACAATGATGTTTGAAGTTGTTCATCTTAGCTCAACTTCGTACTAGATCTTAAGGTCTTTAGATCTAAGGCCTTTCGGCCTTCCTAAGATTACTTCTGAGGTTTAGATCTCTAATACACTCACGATTACATCAGCATTTTTCATCACAAATTCAAGCTCAACCATTATTCAAATATGTTACCCGATTACACCACAAAAAAGGAAACCAAAATAAATTAACTTAGTCATTTTGGATACTCTAAGGTCCTCTATGAGACCTCTAAACCCTTTACCATTAATCCAGAGCTCTTCGATCTTCTTGCAACAAGAACGAGGCAACCTTGGCCTTCTGAAGTAATTGTCTGAGACTGCTTTGTCAACTTACTGAGGCTCTCGAACCTCTGTAATTCTCTGAGGTAACTTCGACCTTTGTACTAGTCCTGAGGTTTTGAGCTTCAGCATTATGCAATATGCTCTTAGGCCTTCTCAGCCTACTGAAAATGAACTGATGTTTATTTCGGCCTAAACTCACTAAGACTTTGATCTTCTCCCAAGTATGTTTCAGGCTTAAGGATGGATAACAATCCCTTCTTATATGAATCTCAATACAAGTTGAAACTCCGGCCTACCAGTAGTAAGGCAGAGGTATATCATTTTAATCTTATTCATAATCTTGAACAGTGTCACATACACATCTCTGGAATATACTTTGTTGAACTCATTGGCCGAATGGGTGCCTTTATGACTAGGCCAACTTGACTAGGAGGGTCAACTTGGATTCTTTGGAGCGAAAAAATCAAATATAAAAAATTCAAATTTTTTTCTTTGAAAAACCGACATGAAGAACATGTCATATTGTAATATCCCCGATTTTGTTAGCATGGGAATCACTGAGGAATTTTGCTTGATTTTGGTAATATTGATTAAAAAAGGGCATATTATTTTATTGGAGAATGGCAACAAATTATTATTTTATTAAAATGGCGACAAATGTCACTTAGTTGAAAATGGTGCCCACCAATAAAATAATATTAAAAAGGAGTCGAGAAGCATGGGGAGAAATTATAAAAAGAGGAGTGACTCATTTGTTGATTATCTTTTGACTATTACACTTCACATTTCATCTTCTCTTGAAGTTGTTTAGCACAAGGGCCAGAATGTTTTTTAGCACTAGGGTTTCAAGCGAAGCCCAAGCCTGTTTCGGAGGACTTCGAATGCCTCCCTAGTTGGAGATTGAAGGAGTCTACTTCAAGGCTTCAACAGAGCTTAACCTTCACCAATTGGATCAGCAGAGCGCATTCCTGGGTACAGAAAGAAAATCGATTTGGTCATCTGCGCAAGCTGGAGAGGAGATTAGGGAATAATACTTGCAGGGATTTTATCTTGTAGGGAAAGCGAAATTTTGGTGGCAATTTGTGGGCCTAGAGCTGAGCCATTTTTGTGGGCCGAAGTCACTTGCTTTTGGTAGTGCATGGGCCTTTCTAGCAGAGCCTACACAAGTATAGAGAGGAGCAGATTGGGAGGCTAGAGAGCTAGTGGTTTTGGCATCCCTAGAGGGAGATTTTTAGTGGAGAGTGGATTATTCAGTGGAGGAGGTTGTGGCTTGTTCCATCAAATAATTCTTTCAGCAAAACGTAGCAGCAGCTAGCTAGGCAACTTGCACCATTTTGTGGGTTTCCTCTTAGCTTGGAGTGTAGCCAAACCCTTGCTAGGTTTTTGTCGATATTTGGAGGAGAGGCCATAGCTGAAGATTCAAAATTTTCTTAGCACTATATAGGGCAAAATTCCAGTAGGGCATATAGCCAACTAGAGAGCCACTTGCACCCTTTTGGAGGGCTTCTTCATCATCTAGATTCAACCCAAACCATTTCTAGGTTTTTTAGGGTTTAGTGCGAGGAGTCTGGGGCTAAAATTTCAAAGCATTCCCAAGAGTATTCGACCTTGAGAACGTCATTTCAGCCAATAGCAGATTATTTTTGGGCAGTGCGCATTTCTTGTTCCAGGTCATTTCCCCTTCTGGGTTCGAGATCTTTCATCTAGGTCTTGCATAGCTTGCTTGGCAGGCCCAGGTTCATTTCAACTCATTTTATGTACTCATTCCCCATATATTAATAAAATGGCTCGGAATCTTTTGTTTTGATTTGGGTTGTGATTCTTTACCTATTTTGTTGTTCCTTGTACATTGTTTCAGTATTACTGTTAATTTTTCCATTAGGAATATTACACATATTTCTTCTTTTGACAAGGTCATGAAGAACATGCCTTATTTATTAATTCAAATACATCAAGAGTTAAAATATTAATTATGACAACCAACCATAGCTACAAAATTCAACATTTTATTCATGTTGGTAGAAATTATTTGCTCATGTAGGTATCAATTCCCTGTTAGAAAGTCAAGGCCAAGAGGTCTTCTTCAGATTGTTCACATCGTTTAACCTATCTTGAGAGCTCTATTGATGTTTGTAGCTCGAGCAAGTACTTATGCATAGGCCTATGTGTCTAGGCATGTAGAATTCACCCACAAACTCCTTAGGTACTTGCTCTAATGTGAACAAGTTGCTAGTGTAACTTAGCCTAAGTCTAACTTAGGAAAAATCATATATTATTATGTTGCCTCATTGACCTAAAGAAACTTATGAAAAGTAAAGTGAATTAACTTAGTGAATATGTTTTAATCTCAACCGTTGATCTCAAGTCAAGTGACATTTAATCTTCGTCGTCAATCACTTCAGGGATTAGGGTTAGGGATTTAGCTCAATGTAAAGTTATAAAAGAAAGGCTAGGGAGATGGGAAGGACACACCACATAGCCACAAGAATGAGAGAGGCATCTCAATGAATAGTGTGCTAGGTCAGAGGGACTACATGGAGGTTGGAGATCCAAATTTGCAAAGAATATCGAGCATCAATCTAGGGTAGATCTACTGGATTAGATCCAAGGTTATATTGCATTTTGTATTTTCTCAATTGGGCCATTATCCCAGGGCAAAAGCCTAAGTAAGTTTGGTTGATTAATGAAAAAATTTGATTGGGCACAATCTATGTGTCATTTTATGAGATTGGTTATTTTATTTTTGCTTTCGTTGAATGTTACAAAGCTACATGTGTAAGTGATTAAGTAAATCTCACTTATGCAAAGTTAATAATTTACCAGTGCTAGGTCTAACGAAATCTAGCATGGTATCCATGCCTAATCTCTAAAAACCAATCTCGGAATTACAAGAAGCCAAGTTTGCACAATATCATCGAGCCAGGTTCAGCCACAATTGTACAAAGACAACAAAACGAACAAACAAAAATTAAAGGGGATTGAAATCATAGGCCATACAGTGTACGATCCGATCGACTGAAGAAAAAAAGGAAGGGGCTGAAAATTTATTTTGTGGTCGTAAAGAGTTTCAGTAAAAATTTAAAAAAAAAAAAAAGGAAAATAGGGGGGGAAGGTGCCAAACAAGCCTGACAACCCACCTCGCCGCCATAGCAACCACCAAAGCCACTCAGCTGACAGTCATGCCCAACAGAAGCAAAACCACCAAGGAATATGTGACCAGTGACGCAGAGCACGAGACAACCAGCTACCAAAAGGGGCCGAGACTTGTGTGTGTGGTCCTAGTAGAGGGTCAATGTCTAAGTGCACAGGGGTGTTGGGGAGCCCATGAAAGGGGAGCCCTATGCCACCGAAGCAAAAGGCAACCAGCCACAGAGAGACTTGACACCAACAAAGAGGTCTTGACACCAACAAAGAGGTCGTGGGTAAGTAACAGAGGGTCGATAAGCCAAGTAAGACATATTCGTCACCAAGCCACACGAAGAGACGTGCATGGAGTGTAATTGGGCACGAAAGGGATAAGCTGAGAGCACTAACAAAGGATCAGTTGGAGGTCCAATAGGGGTTTGGGCAACTAGCGGCGATAGTAGGAGGCCGCAATCAAGATGTGGAGAAGACTACAAGGGGAAACACACGGTGCAAGTCCAAGAAATTGCCACAGTAACTGCCAGGAGCTGCGGGCAATAGGGAGGTCGCAATCAGAGCCATAAGACAACAGACTGCAAGAGTTGGTCAACAATCTACAGAAGGTCAGGGCAATCATTGAATACATCGAGCACCAGCCATAGTCGTAGACAAAAGTCACCAGAGTGACAGCAGACTAGCTTGGGTGCCTAAAGGCTTAAGTAGAATATTATTTAAGAAGTATTTGGCAAGATTTGATTAAAAATGGTCGTAGTGGATCTTCGGTACGATGATATAGATTAGATGGAGAGTCAAGCTTCCCACCTTGGAGTGCCAAGGTCACCTTGGTACTCAAGGAAAATGATCTTTAGGAAATTGTTGAGACCAAGATCCCAAAGTCCTTACGTCATCAGAAGAAGGCCCTTCTAGCAAGGAAGAAGATCAAAGTGTAGAGGCTACTTATGGATGTCGTGAAGGAACATTTTATCCTCACTTAACTGAGAAGAAGATAGCCAAAAAGATGTTCAAAGCACTGGTAGGATTATATCAAAGCAACACAATAAACAGGGAGATGATATTGAAAGATATGCTCCAAATTACACATATGACTAGATCTGACTTAGTGATGAGTTATCTAATGAAGATTGTGTAGATTTGTGATCAGCTTGCAGCAGTGACAGAAAATGTAGAATACACAATACTAATAAATGTGGCATTGAATAGATTCTCAAAATCATGGGATTCGTTCATCAAAGGAGTCTGTGCTTGAGATGAACTACTCACATTTGATAGGCTCAGTGATGACTACATACAAGAGGAAATTAGGTTACAGTCAAAGAGCAAAATCAACAAGCAGGGAGATGAAGAGAACATGGCTCTAAAGTGTTTGAGCAAGAGTGAGGAGTTGGCCTCACAGCCAAAGAACAATTGACTAAGGTGAAGTGTTTATCTTGTAATAAGACAAGACATTAAGCTTCATGATGTTTGGAGAGGAAGAAAGGGAAAAAGGGTACGCAGCCAACTGTATCTATGTTAGCAGAAGCTCACGAGGAGTTTGCCAGGAAGTTCGAGACAAAATTCACACTTGTTTCCTATGTTTCCTATGTTGCTAGATACCAGAGACATAAGACATATGATAGGAGCACGAGAGTAGTTCACCACCCTAATCGAGAGGGACTCAAAATTGGATGTGAAGTTAGCAGTTGATATGAAGCATGCAGTTAAGGGGGCTGGAACAGTGTTATTCCAACTTCAGTCAAGAGGTTGGATGGAAGTAAGGCATGTGTTATGGGTGTCAAAACTCAAGTGGAGTTTGATCTCAGTCTCAATGATCGAGAACAAAGGGTTTGGTGTAGTGTTCTGGGATGGACAAGCACTAATCAAACGCAGGGGATCTAGCTCAGATGGTGGCCACATCATTGGAGTTAGAGAGAGCAACTTGTATAGGCTAAAGGACCAGCCTATTCGAGCAACGAAAGAAAGCAAAGTAGTGACAGAGAACGAGGAGTAAGTAGTTTTGAAGGTTGACTAGCTCAGAGGGAGTCAGCCTTCAAGTTCAAGAGGGGAGGAGCAGTTGTCAACTTCCTCCCAATGTATTAAGAAGGTATCTTGTATGACATGACCTTATAGGATGTTCAGGAGCAAATCTTCGAGGATGATGGCAAGGAAGTCTTCCAATTTAGAGGGAGCACAATAGCAATGGATGCAAGTCCAAGATCAAAGCCAGTTCCAGGTCGCAGAAGTACCTCCCTTGCTAAGAGGGAGTGTTGATCTTTGTAGTTCGAGCAATTACTTCAACACAGGCCTCTGTGTCTAGGCGTGCAAAAGTCGCCCACAATCCCTTAGGTGCTTACTCTAGTGTGAGCAAGTTGCTAATGTAACTTAGCCTAAGTCTAACTTAGGAAAATAGGAAAAAGCACATTTAAATATGTTGGCTTGTTGAGCTAAAAAACCTAGGCAAAGTAAATTACTTTAGTGAATATGTTTTAATCTCAATCGTTGATCTCAAGTTAGGTGAGATTTAATCTCGACTATCAATCACTTTGGAGATTAGGGTTAGGGATTTAGCTCAATGTAAAGTTACAAAACCAAGGCTAGGGAGATGGGAAAGACACACTACAACACAAGATTAAGAAAGGCATCTCAATGAGCGGTGTGTTGGGTTCTAGGGAGTGTGGGGAGGCTGGAGAGCTAGATCTACAGAGAAGATCAAGCATCAATCTAGGGTAGATCTACTGGATCAAATCCAAGGTTATTTTGGATTTTGTATTTTCTCAATTGGGCCATTATCCTAGGACAGGAGCCCAAGTAAGTTTGGATTATTAATGAAAAACTTTGATTATAATCTATCATTTTATGAGATTGGTTATTTTATTTTTGCTTCCACTGAATGTTAAGAACCTAGCTATGTAAGTTATTCAATAGATCTTGTTTTCGTTAGGTTAATAATTTACCAGTGCTAGGTTTAACAGAATCTAGCAAGCTCCAACACTCAATTGCATTTCATCCTTGAACCAATGGTGAGATAGGGATGGCAAAGTAGACTCTCGTACAACTTTTGGATATGTCCAATCATCATAACGCTCATAGTCGGACCCTAGACTCACCCAACTTAACTACAATTAAACAAAACACAACTCCATTGGAGACAACCTTTTGGAATCTTACCTTTGCTTCCAAACATGTCTCCTTAGACATTGCACACACCGTTCTACAAACTCCATCAATGCCACAAGTAGAAGAAAAAAGCAATAGAGTCCATTCCATATATATAAAGAGTTCATACCCATAGATAAGTCGAGAAATCCTCGCACAATCCTAGAAAAGTTTAAGTAGCATGATAAATGTCGCATTGTTTATACATTCAAAGTGGGTAAACAAGTCTAGGTGCACAGAAAAGAAAGGTTCACTAGCCTGCGATAGGAACTAAGACCACCTCAGTATGGTCGATGTATTATCCTCGATGTAGTTAAAAACTTAAAGGCAATGAATTTCTATTGGAAATTCCTTCATACACCAGTATACATCCAGTTTTTAATGATGAACAACTCAAGCTTTATGACTCTCCATAAAAATCGCTCAATTTGGATGCAAAGTGAGATACCATTCACCTCACTCATAGCCGCACAGGCAAGCTCATCCAAACAGCAACCATTATGTTATGCTAAGTAGCTAAAGCTGAGAAATACTCATATTAGACTAAATGATATACTTTGGAACATCTGAAGGTGAAGCGTCCTCAACTGAATGTGGAAACAATGCAGACCCTTACTCTCCAAGTGAGGGAGTGGGTGAGGCGGCCATCATTGAGCTACTCGGAGATACAGACTGCGGTGTGGAAATAGATGGCTTACTACTGTTGATGATGTAATGCCCAATTTCAAATGAGCGTCTTACCTTGCCAATAGAACTAGAGATAAGATGAGATAGGACAGATAGTTGAGGAAAAAAAGGTTTATTCTAGGGTGGCCTACTTTTGGTTGGATGTTTGGCCTACTTTTGGTGAAATTTAAAGTCTTCTTTTGTGTCTAAGCTCTGAATCCTAAGGGCTGCTCTGCTCTGCCTGATGCTGCAGAGTAATCACAATATCTTTGGCAGAATATCTTGAATTCAGACTGTTGGAGTATCTCAAAAAAGTGCTTGTAGCAATAAAAATTTTGCTCCAAAAGGGCTAGTAGGACTATTTTAATATACCCTGAACCCCAAGGTGTACGGAGGTGTGAAGGCAAAGTGCGTTTTGTCGGCATGAAACGTGTGCATTGTAATGAAATTCGATCTGACAGACATTTCAGTGTTTAAAAAAAATAGAAGAGAAGAGTAACTAAGTGGGTATAGTTTACATACATCTGATCCATTTACTTTAACTCCTCGTTGTTGAAGAGCGAGGCAGGGGAAATCGAGAAGCTGGTGAGAGTAAGAACTTCCGGTTTTGCTTGAGGGACGAATGTGAATGGCGCTCCATATTTGTTGGGCCACACGCCTCCTTGCTCCGCTCATCCTTTCGCCCGCAATGTTATATTGCAATTGAAGAAGCAGACAGAGCACTCCAATGCTACTGTTTATCAACTGTTATAATAGGCAGTCTCCAGCGATTCCTCGACGCCTTTCAATCTACTGTCATTGATCTCTTATTTAATGCGGCCTTCCATATGTCATTGCATCGAGATTTGGCTTTGTTTTCTATTTGGCGTAGCCTTGGTAGTGGGCTTTAAATACATAATGAGAAATATAATGATGATGTGATGCTAAGTCTGGCTCTTGGATGGATTGTTAACCGAATGCTTGTGGATGTATTTGTTGAAAAAAGCCTATGCCCATTATTTTATAACATACATATTGGTGTCATAGTTATTTTTATTCTCGTTAAAATATCATTTCACTTTTTATGGTTTTTTATTAATTGGTTTTTTCTAGGAGATCTTCCTTCCGGTTTCAAAGAGTATAATTTATTTTATTTTATATGGGTAATAAATTAATTAAAGATATTTATTTATTTATTTTAATTTTAGATTTATTAGGTTGAGAAGGTTGAAATTATATGCAAGAAATTTTATCTTAATGTTTAGTAGATTTGGAATTAAGATAAATTTAAAATAATTTAATTATTAATTATAATTATTGGTTTTTTAATGTAAATTGATCATGAAAGACATTTATCTATATTATGGATCACAAAAGTATCAGATCTAACATTATTACCCTACACAAAAAGGAAATGGCTGATAAAGCTCGACAATTTGAACGAGCTCAACTCCAAGTGGCTAAGAAGAAATCTGATCTTATGTTTCTCAAAAGATGTAGGGATGCATCATTAGTTCCAGTGTTTGCTCGTATTGCTCATCCTTTGAACCATGACCCAATCCTAAAGATGTGATTAATCGGAAAGACATTTATCTACATTATGGATCACAAATGTCTTAGATCTAACATTATTACCCTACACGGAAGGGAAATGGCTAATAAGGCTCAACAATTTGAACAAGCTTGACTGCAGGTGGCTAAGAAGAAATATGATCTTATGTTTCTCAAAAGATGTAGGGATGCATCATTAGTTCCCGTGTTTACGCGTATTGATCATCCTTTGAACCATGACCCAATCCTAAAGATGTGATTAATCCGAAAGACATTAATCTACATTATGGATCACAAAAGTCTCAAGCCTAACATTATTACCCTACACGGAAGGGAAATGATTGATAAGGCTCGACAATTTGAACGAGCTCAACTGCAAGTGGCTAAGAAGAAATATGATCTTACGTTTCTCAAAAGATATAGGGATGCATCATTAGTTCCAGTGTTTGCACGTATTGCTCATCCTTTGAACCATGACCCAATCCTAAAGATGTGATTAATCTGAAAAACATTTATCTACATTATGGATCACAAAAGTCTCAAATCTAACATATATCAATATATGATAAGTATCAAAACACTTATATTATAATACATTTCACATTACCAAAAAATAAAAAACAAAAAAATAGAAATAACTAAATAATATATATAATATCAATTTTATTTATAGAGATTTTTACTAACTTGTAAATATTTTTTACAATATCATGATCAATAACTTATACCTAAAAATCCATAATTTATTTCATATGACAATTGTTTATATGATTTTTTATTATTAAAATTAATTAAAGGAATCACATGACTACTTTTTAGATAAATCTCAACATTTGATCTTTACATACAATGCTTGATTCAGGTGGATCTTTAGATACAATGGCATGGAAAAGCTCAAAATTCAAAGTGGCAGAAAAGCAAGTCTCTTGACATCAGATCGAAGTACTCGTCGTCCTGATTCCAATGGTGCGAACGGCACTCCAATCTAAGTCTAGATGATGAAGTTATCGCAAAAAAAGTTCGCCTTTGTTCTTTTGAAAAATAAGGCATTTCTCCTAAAAATGGACTTAAGGCCTTTAAAAGGCAGATCACAATCGAAGAAGTCAAAAGGCGGGCTTAAGGCAAGGGTGGAGGAACCCCCGATTGGCAATCTCCAACTAATCGCAATTGGAGGCAAGCGATCGGTGATATCGAGATGGAGCGATCAGATCAACGGATCGGGTCGGCGAAACCCAAGGTATAGGACTAGGACCCCTAGGTCGTAGCGATGCGATATGTCAATGCGATACGCCGATATCAGCGATATGTCAATGCGATACGCCGATATCAGCGATATCGGTGATCGGCGGTTGACGATCCCCGCTAATAGGACTATTGAACCAGCGATATGCCGATTGCGATATGGGGACCGAACCCGATTGTTTTATAAAGCCCAATTTCATATAATTTGAAATCTGGGTAAAAGGATTTCGGTCTGGTTTTTCGAATGTTTTGTGTATTATCTGTTTAAGCGGAAAAGGCCATTTTAAAGGGGTTTGTTGCATAGAAAGGTCGAACAGTCGGCCCGTCGATCCTTTCGAGACAACGGCTTCTATTATAAACAAAACAACCTCCGATTTAAGTGCCTATGTAACCAAAAGAAAGATATAAAATCCAATGCATGCATAAGTGCAAGGAGAGAGGATTTTGGCACACAGTTTGAGGCAGCAACTTGCAAGAGAGGCGATTGATCATTTTGTCTTACTTGGGAAAAATTGATATGGTTTTTGCCCTTCTCGACGCCACAAACGCAGTGGTGCTATCCATTTCTTCATCTGAGTTCTCCTCTTCTCATCGATTTTTCAGAATGGTAATATAATACTCCTTTTATGTAACTGATGATTGTATTCTCTTCTTTTCATGCCATTTAATGAACAAAGGCCTCCCCATTAATCAAGCAGGGCCCGGAGATGTAGTCCAAGTTGGACGAACTCCGTTATCAAGTCTTGTTGTCTTCTTTTCGTGCCTTTTATGTGTTTTTTTCTTCTCTCTCATGCGCACATTAAATTTCTATGTTAATCTGCAATTTTCATATGTGATTCTTTTGATACATCTACAAGCAAAAGATCCTTGGATCAAGTGGTATCAAAGCAGGTCTTTTTAGATGTGAATTGCATGTTTGTATGCTAACAAGAAACAGGCTCCAAAGAGGCGAAGGGGAGCTAGAGCATTTCGATCCCGAAGTGGGGCATGCACATCGAAGGAGAAACATGGTAGAAGATGAAGCTCATCTTGAAGAGGAGCGTAATTTAAAAAAAAACCTTCTATTCAATGGCAAAGAATATCGGTCAGTTGGTTTTAAGGCTAAAGAAAGCAGAAGAGAGAAAACCAAAAGAACAAGGTTCAGCACATAGAAACGGTGGAGAAGAACACCCTCCTTCTCCTTCCACGAGTGAAAGTTCTTCTTCCTCTCACCACCATAATCGTAGAAATTCAAGGGATGCATCTAAGAAACCTTTCTTTGAATTAGATGTTAAATTTGATCTTCCCATGTTTAATGGTGAAAGCAACGCAGAAAAGCTTAATAATTGGATTAGGCAGATTGAGGTCTACTGCAAGATTCAACAGATCATGGAGGATGAGGCAAAGATTCAGTTGGCCTCTTTACGGCTGAGCAGCACTGCTCTCGTTTGGTGGGAGAGCAAATTGCATAGCAATAAGAATGTGGGTAACCTCTTTTCCTCATGGCCTGATTTTATTTCTGCGTTAAAGGAACAGTTTTATCCCTTGGATACAAGCAAAAAGATTTAATGAATTGGCAGTATTTAAGGCAAGGCAAAGGTTAGGATGTTCAGAGTTTTACAGAGGAGTTTAGAAAGCAAGCACTGAATTTGGGTATTGCACTTAATACACTTGAAATAGTAACTAAGTACATTGGCTCATTACATAGTTACATTAGGCATTCATTATTGTTGTTTGAACCAACCACTATTGACTCAGCCACTGTAAAGGCAATTCATGTTGAGAACAGGGGCAAAAATGAAAGAGATGATCATTCCAGGAAACCACCGTTCAAACCTCCCAGTGGCAAATCTAAAGCGAAATGGAAAGGAAAGGAGAAGAAGGCAGCAGTAGCCAAAGAAGGAGAAAGGTTGGATTGCAATCACTGCAAAAAGGAAGGCCATGATGACGATCATTATTGTAAACAGCACCCAGAAAAGCGTTCAAAGAAGTATGGAGGAAAAGGGAAGCAGAAGACAGTGGCAATTGCGCAGCAAGACCTTGGATCGGATTCCGGAGATGAAGCATTAATCATAGTTGCGGGAAAAAAAGGTACTCTTACACCTCATGTTAATTCTGAATCGCATGAAGGCACTAGTTCTGTAAATGAGTCCCTTCCTAATGATCAAAAGAGAATTGAATTGTTTCATATCAGAGTTGTCATAGATCATACTAAAATTGAAACTATGTTTGATACTGGATCCCAAACAAACTTAAATGCAGAATCCTTGGTAAAGAAACTCAGCTTAGAAACAAAACCACATCCGAAACTTTACCCGCTTGGATGGATACATGATAAAGCAAAACTGAATGTAACCAAGCAATGTAAAGTAAAATTTGCAATCGCTTCTAAGCTAGTGGATGAAGTAGAACTAGATGTGATCCCATTAGATATATGTGGCATGGTGTTAGGGAGTCCGTATCTATATGGTAGAAAGGCAGTGTTTTTTTGTCATGAAAACAAATACCAAATCACAAAAGATGGGGTAGAATATATTGTAAGGGCTCATCAAACTAAAATCAATGTCAGCCTTGTAAGTGCTGGACAAATGAAAAGGCTAGTGAATTCCAGTAAGGGTTGCATGCTGATGGTTGTAAGGGAAAAAGAGGCAGAATTAGCTAGTGCTTTCCAGGGCTGCGATCAGGAACATAAACAAGAATTATGTGGATTAATTTCTAATTATGATGAGTTGTTTCAGGAACCAAAGGGATTACCTTCGAAGAGGGAAATCCAACATGAGATCCATTTGCAGCATGATGCTCCTTTACCAAATATTGGCATGTACAGGATGTCGACTATTGAGATGGAGGAAATCAAGAAACAGGTGCAGGAATTGTTGGACCAAGGGGTCATTAGGCTGAGCACCTCTCCGTGTGGCTCACCGATTGTCTTAGTCCCAAAGAAAGACGGCACATGGAGGATGTGTGTGGATTACTGCGCACTAAACAAGATCACGATGAAAAATTGTTACCCTCTTCCACACATAGATGATTTATTAGATCAGTTAAAGAATGTTGTTTATTTCACCAAATTGGTTTTGCGTTGTGGTTATCACCAGGTCTGAATTGCAGAGCAGGACGTGTGGAAAACCACCTTCAAGACCAAACAGGGGCTATTCGAATGGATGGTGATGCCATTCGGACTTTGCAATGCTCCAACCACTTTCATGAGGGTCATGAATGATCTCTTTTGGCCTTTCATTGATGAATTTGTTCTTGTATATTTAGATGATATACTTGTCTTTAGTAAAAGTTGGAATGAACATGTGTGTCATGTGAAGAAAGTGCTTGATGTATTGAAAAAAGAAAAACTCTTTGTAAAATTGTCAAAGTGTGAGTTCGGGAAAACCTCTTTGGGTTACCTAGGTCATATTGTTGGTCATGGTCAGTTAAAAATTGATCCCTCCAAAGTTGAAGCAATTGTAAACTGGCCTAAGCCTACTAGTGTAACCAAGGTCCGCAGCTTTTAGGTGCAGTCAAGTATTGGAGGAGATTTATTGCTAATTTCTCTGTTATTGCAGCACCTTTGCACACATTGACAAGTGTGAAACAGGTCTTCCAATGGGGAGGAAGACAGCAGAAGTCCTTCGAAACATTAAAGGAAAAGATCAGCACCGCGCTAGTCTTAGCCTTACCCGATCTCCAACATCCATTCAAGATCGAAACTGATGCCAACGGTTATGCCATGGGAGCAATACTGATGCAGAAAAAGAAGCCGATTTGTTACCATTTTGAGAAGTTTTCTGAGACTGTGATAAACTATCCCACTTATGACAAGGAGCTTTATGCTTTGGTCCAGAGTGTGAAAAAGTGGAAACACTACCTGATCGGCAAGGAGACCATCATCCATACGGATCATCAGCCCTTGCAGTACCTTCAATCACAGACCAAGTTGCAACAATCTCGTCATTTCAGGTGGATGGGTTTTCTTCAGCAGTTTCATTTGGTAATAAGGTATAAGAAGGGCACTAGCAATAAAGTGGTCGATATGTTATCTTTCCCTCCTATTTTTTCTTCTGTTATTTTGCATAATGCTTCATTGTCTTTTGAGAGTTATGCTAAACAATATGCTAACGATGATGACTTTAAGGAGATTTATGCAAAACTAACCCATGGTTCATAGGTGGACAACTATCACTTGCAGGGGAAATTGTTGTATCACCTTGGCAAATTGTGTATTCCCACAAGGGAAAGAGTACATGTAATTCGAGAGGCCCACACCTCTCTTGTGTCTAGACACTTTGGTGTCGAAAAGACTTTATGTCATGTACAAAGATTTTGTTTTTGGCCTCATATTAAGAACATTGTGACTCGCTATGTAAAGGGTTGTGTGATGTGTTCTCTTTCAAAGCCCTCTAATAGAAAACTTGGGCTCTACACACCACTCCCTATTCCGAGTCATCCATGGGAAAGTGTGTCAATGGACTTTGTAGGAGGTTTGCCTTTGTCTAGAAAGAGTCATGACTAATTGTATGTCGTCATTGATTGTTTTAGCAAGATGTGTATTCTAATGTCTTGTAAAAATCAGATCACTGCAGAGCAGACTGGTTATCTTTTCTTTCAGCATGTTTGGATCCATTTTGGATTACCCACATCGATTGTGTCAAATCGGGACTCTCGCTTTCTCAGAGAGTTTTGGACCAGCTTGTGGAAGATGATGGACACCAAATTGAAAAGAAGTACGACATTTCATCCACAGACTGACATACAGATAGAGGTGGTCAACCGCACCGTGGTACACTTATTACGAGGCTATTATGGGAAACATCCTAAGTTGTGGGATGAGCATCTCCCACATGTACAACATTCCTACAACCGAGCAGTGCACTCATCTACGCAGCGTTCACCATTTGAGACATGTTTTGGTTACCTCCCAAAGGACCCTTTTGATATGGTCTTTGGAAGTGAAGATGACTCTAGTGGACGTAATGATAGGAACAAATCTCAGTAGTTCATTCAGCGAATCCAGTTGATTCTCCAAGTAGTACAAGAGCAGTTGGAGAAATTCAAGCCCGTTACAAGGCTCGACATGAAAAACACTGAGTCGACCATCAATTCCAAGTGGGCAACAAAGTGTGGTTCTACATCAGCAAGGATAGGATGAAGGGAGAAGGGAAGAAGTTGCGACCAATCTGGTACGGTCCATTCACCCTTTTGGAGAAGATTTGAAACAATGCATTTCATCTTGATTTGCCGATATATATGCAAATGTAATTAGTAGTGAATGTGGAGAACATAAAGCTGTATGAACCACCATTGATCATGGACATCGATGAGGTGGGCACAGTTCCTACAGTTGTTGATTTTGCACCAGAATATCTCGATGAGTTACCTGAAGACATCATCCTTGACAGAAGAACCAGGACTTCACGGCGAGGAGATGTGGAATACCTTCAAGTTGGTTTCAAGGGGATGCACCCCAACAAGGCAAAATGGTTGTAGAAGGAAAGGGTGAGGGAACAATTCCCTCACTTGCCAATTGACTAATAAAGCTTTTGGCGGTCCAAAAGCTCCTCAATGGGGAGGATTGATCCAAGTGGATCTTCAGATACAATGGCATGGAAAAGCTCAAGATTCAAAGTGGCAGAAAAGCAAGTATCTTGACATCAGATCGAAGTGCTCGTCACCTTGATTCGAATGGTGCGAACGACAATCCAATCTGAGTCCAGATGTTGAAGTTACCGCAAAAATAGTTCGCCTTTGTTCAAAATGAGGCATTTCTCCTAAAAAAGGACTTAAAGAATTTAAAAGGAAAATCGCAATCGGAGAAGTCAAAAGGCGGGCTTAAGGCAAGGGCAGAGGAACCCTCGATTAGCGATCTCTGACTAATTGCAATTGGAGGCAAGTGATCGGCGATATCGGGATGGAGCGATCAGATTGGCGGATCGGGTCGGCGAAACCTAAGGTATAGGACCAGGACCCCTGGACCATAGCGATGCGATATGCCGATGTGATAGGGTCGATATCAGCAGTTGGCAATCCCCCGCTAACAGGACTATTGAACCAACGATATGCTGATTGCAATATGGAGATCGGACCCGATTGTGTTATAAAGCCCGATTTCATATAATTTGAAATTTGGGTAAAAGGCTTTCGGTTGGGTTTTTTCCAATGTTTTGTGTATTATCTGTTTAAGCGGAAAAAGGCCATTGTAGAGGGCTTTGTTGCATAGAAAGGTCGGACGGTCAGCCCACCCATCCTTTTGAGACAACAGCTTCTGTTATAAACAAAACAACCTCCGATTTAAGCGTGCCTGTAACCAAAAGAATGATATAAAATACAATGCACGCAAAAGTGTAGGGAGAGAGAATTTTTGGCAGGTAGCAACTTGCAGGAAGGGTGATTGATCATTTTGTCTGAATTGGCTAGATTTTATATGGTTTATGCCCTTCTCGACACCACGAACGCAGTGGTGCTATCCATTTCTTTGTCTGAGTTCTCCTCTTCTTAGCCATTTTTCAGAATGGAGGTATAATACTCCTTTTATGTAATTGATGATTGTATTCTCTTCTTTTCATACCATTTAATGAACGAAGGCCTCCCCACTGATCGAGCAGGGCCCGGAGACGTAGTCCAAGTTGGACAAACTCCATTATCAAGTCTTATTGTCTTCTTTCTCATGTGCATATTAAATTTCTATGTTAAGCTGCAATTTTCACATGTGATTCTTTTGATACATCTATAAGCAAAAGATCCCTGGATCAATGCTCTAAAATATTCTATGAAAATTAAATCCCAACTATCCATCTATTAATTATTAATAATCAAATTAAATTTTTAAAAGTCCTATTCCAAAATATATAAGCATACTGGCATAATAAAATATGAATTTTAATAATATTTTTTCTTTAAGAAGAGTCTTTTCGGTAAAAATCACATAGGAGAAAATTTTGCCAACGCGTTTCGAACCAGCTAGTAATATGGCTCATAGAAGCCTGAATTCAAAAACAAAACTTTTACTTCTTTTATTTTTTATTGTATTTTTTTTTTGTAAGTCGAGGATCTATTTATTAATCAAAAAGAGAGTACATAGATATCAAAATGCAAGTAGTCTCAACTGGGTTTGTTGACTAATGCTATAACCATATTACAAAAGTTTGTTGCCAAAACTGCCCTAACTAGTCGAGGCCCCCCTCCAAATGGGTTGGGAGCAAGAAATATGTGGCACAAGTTGCATGGTGAGTGCCCAAGAAGATGCCCCCAATACAAGACCTACAACGTTCTTCAAAACCTCTTGACAAGTCGTGAACCAAAGCGAGTTAGACTCCAACCCCAAATTATCCAGCAGGAGCCTTCCCCTTAGAGCTCGCAACCACCACACACCAGTCGGGAGGGAGGCGTGCTCATCCACAATTAAGTGTTGTTCCAGCCAAACTGACGATTCGTCCTCACCTCTGACATGGGAAGCACCTGGGAGAAAAAGGTGCAAGTAAAAAGACTTGACACTGGAGCATAGACACTCGAGAGGTGAACTCAAGCCAATTAAAATTCGAAGCAAACTCCAACAAACCTCCTTGCAACCTTTGAGACCAATCATTGTTCACGCAATTATGCATCTCAGAATTTTAGGATAAAATCATATAGAGAGGAGTAACCAAAAGATTTACAAGAGACTAAATACCCCTGCACCATCCCAAACATAGAAAACACTCAGGGAAAAAACTATTGAGCAACACAGGTATGGACACTAAGACTGGCCATATTACCATGCAAATTGTCCTCAATCCGCTGACAGAAGCGAGGAACTATTATAATGTATAATATTATAATTTTAATATTTAATTATTAATTATAATATTGTAATATTTATTGTATAGTAATTAATGATTAAGAACATATATATATATATATATATATATATATATATATATATATATATATATATATAATTATATATATAACGGGTATGGGATTATATTGATCTTTGGCCAAAGCCTTTCACCGGTTACATTTGATCGGGCATAGCCCTTAGACTTTTCTTCCACTAGTTGTTCAGAGGTCCCAAATCCTGGGTGCCCGCGAATTTTATTCCAGACTATCGATTCTATCTTTGTTATTTTCCCTATCTTAAATAGACAGACAAACTAATTCAGCAAAATATAGTAGTACATGACAATCGTTATGGAATGGATTCCCAGCTCTCAATTTCGTTTGCCAAGAGACAACCAACAGAAAGAGGAACTGCCCTGTTGGCTTCTATATCAGCATCTTTATTATTTTCTCTCAAGACATGAAGGAGAGTTGTAATCCGGAAAGATTTCATCAATGTTCTGATTCTTAAAATGATTCTTGCCAGGCTGATATCTACAAGAAAGGAATCCTTTACTAAGACTTTGATGATGGCTTGAGAGTCTCCTATAATGGTGACTTCTGAGAGACCCATTGCCTTTGCTTGCTTAAGGCCTTGCAAAAGTGCCAAGGCTTCAACTTGCATGCTGGTTGACTGTCCTAATACCCAAGCGAACTTTGCCACTCTTATGCCCTCTTTATTTTTTATAATTCCTCCTGCCGAAGCCAATCCAGGATTGCCTTTCGCTGCTCCGTTGAAGAACAAAGAAAATCTGGATTGCCTGAGAAGCAATTCCGACAGTTCGTTCTCCTTTCCCCTGAATTGCCATTCTTTTGTGACCTTGTGGTGCCTAATTTCGCCTGCGAAATGGAGGCCGATCGAGGTGCCCCAATCTAAGTTAAGCTGACTCAGATTCAGCTCTGGCAGATAATCCCCAAGACTTTCTTTCCAAAGGCATTTTGTTTTAATGATAATAACTTGTGAGTTGATACTTTCATCCCTGAAGACTCTTCTGTTGCACTCAAGCCATATCTTCCAGCAAGTGAATTTCGGTAGGGAGAGCCATGCTGCTCTGAATCTTTTGCTTTTTTGGGAGAGTTTTAGGGTAGTAATTCTGCCAATTTGCAAAGAGGTCAGGTATAGTCGTGGGCAGAGTGAATTCAGGTTTCTAGAAACTCAGGAGTCCTTGCCAGATTTCTCGTGAATATTTACAGTCCAACATGATATGCTGAGCGTTCTCCTCATTGTCACAACATAATTGGCAGCGGGAGGGGCCTTGAACGCCTTTCTTCTGCAATCTGTCAGCAGTTAATATCGCTCTGTGGCATAATAGCCAACAAAAGAAGTCGACCTTGGGCATGGATTTAATGTTCCAGATCCCATTCCATACAGCTGGGTTAGGGGGGACATGAGGTCGATCCTGCAAACTCTTATAGCCTTGCGCCACCGTGTACAGCCCTAGGGCGGTTCCCCATCCTCGGGCATCCTTCTTACCCACGCGCAGAGGCGCCATCCCATTTAGCATTACAAGGAGCTGATCGCGAGCTTGAGACAGCTCAGGAGGGGCAGGTGGGAGTGATCCAGGTGGATATTGGTGGCCACCTGCCAAGTCCACCTGGACCCCCACCATTGTCTTTCTCAGCATTTTCAGTTTCCTTAATTGTAGCACAACTTACTAATTTTAGCAGTTTTTCGGGTCCTGAACTTCCGGAGCCGTTTTGAGGCCCTAAACGACGTTTTTTGGGAATCCAGGGGCAACACGGGTCCATGGAACATGGACCGGTGTTCCATTCCAACAATGATAGTGCTCGAATAGATCTTTCTAATGAGCTATTGTACGCGTCAAACGGAGATCATATGCTAAAGTTACGACCCCGGGAAGTTGATGTACCAACTTACCCCCAAACGGGGGCCCACAGTTTGGCGTTTCATCTCCTAGGGTTAGGTTTTGGAATGTGAAGGGTCTTGTCATTGTTTCTCAACAATAAATAGGCCTTGGAGCCTCATTGTAACACAGTTCAGAGGCATGTAGCCATCACA